>QDEB01013876.1:0-10674 GCA_004193795.1 Asbolus verrucosus | reverse complement strand
CCCGAAAATTGGAATAAAAATTTATAATAATTTTGATGTTTTTGTGAGACTTAATTTATTAAAACGTATCATCTGTGAGCGAGAAAAACAGTTGAAAATAATATGTTTTTCTAAAAAGTAACTAAATTTGGTGACTTTTTAATTCTAGAATTAAAAGTTAGTTATTTTTTAATTCTAGAAGAATAAATGTGTTATTTTTAGTTGCTCAGACTACCATTAAAATGTCAACTTTTAGTGTGGGTCGTACAAAATATATTTTTAAAAAACTAAAATAACAAAGCTTTCTAATATTTTGACAAAAATGTAAACTGATTGTTCCTTGTGACACGTATATGTATTTTTATTTATTTTTTATTTTACAAAACTTTGTTTTGATCGTTAAACACTTTTCAAGATGTGACGGATTTAATCAATCTCAAAACCTTATTTTCGAAGTTATAAATTGTAATACCTATCCACAGAAATTTGAAAAAGTATCCATGATTAAAACTCGATAAAAATATAATCATGCTACACATATCTACTATAAAATTTTGTTAGTATAATTGATAAACTAAAGCCATTTCATTTTTTCGACATATTTCGACATAATGTACCCGTAATTTGTATTTTGGTTGTATCTTTACAGAGAACTAAAAAAAAAGGAAATATTTACAAAGACAAATAGCATTCATTCGTATTAATTTACAGGTACAAATCATGTATGCCAAAATTTATTAAAAAATTTAAAATTAATTGGAATTGGCAGTCACATTCATTTACAGTTTATCTTAATTGTTTTTTTTATCGTACCTATGACCATCCAATTTTACGTATACTATCCAACATTTGTGAAATTGGAAAGCTATTAAATTCCAGCTTCATGAACTTACTTGAACATTTGAAAGAAAAAATTGAAATTTTTACCAATTAAGAAAGTTAAGTTACATTTTTTCTTTTTTAAAATGATTTATTCTTGTATTTTTTTTTTTTTTTGATTTAGTTAATGAACAAGAGGTGTTAAATGCTATATCTAAACTTAAGTTAAAATTCACAGCTGGACCTGACATGATTCTGTCTTTTCCCATTCGTGAATGTGTTACTGAGAGGCAGGTCAACGATATCCAACTTGTGTACTTTTACCCAGTATGTTTCGAATTCGATTGATTTGGGTCGTCAGACTGATGTAATATATACGAACCTTTCGAGGGCTTTGGACAGGTGGGACCCTAGAATTCTTATTATGAAGCTTGATCGTTTAAGATGTTCCCTTCACTTTATTAATTTTGTACACTTCTATTTGTCTGATCGTAGAGAATATGTTAGTGTGTATGGATATTGTTCCGATAGCTTTGAATGTTTGTCTGGTGTGCCTCAGAGGTCTGTTATGGGGCCTTTACTTTTCAGTGTTTTTATAAATGATATAATTTCTGAATTATCTGTTTCGTGTTTGTTGTACGCAGATGATATGAAAATATATTCGATTATTAATGGAATTAATGACTGTTCACTTGCAGAACAATGTTAATATAATCTTTATAATCGCACTGGTGTGTGCGCAATAATTTTCAATTGAATAAAGCGAAATATATCATAATGACTTTCAGTATTAAAAAGCACAATATTTTATTTGATTATAACATCGATGGAACTTTTTTGGCTAGACCAGTAATTTGATTGTAAACTGTTTTTTGATCGTCACATTAAGTTTGTTATAAAAAAAGTCTTTAAAGGTTTATGGATTTATCATTGGGAATGCTAAGGAATTTAGTAATACATACAGGGTTTTTGGTTCAGAAATTATATTTAATCCAGTTCTGCCCGTTTTCTTCCTAAATTGTGAAATTATATACATAAAGTGTTTATGTTGTGTCCCATACAGTTAAAACGATTACTTCTTTTATTGACAACTTAATTTATTTAAAAAAATGTATTTTTACAAACTATTATTCTCTTAATCAATAACAACAATAATAATAATAATAAGCAATAACCCATATAATATTTAAAAAAGAAATATTGAATAATGTCTGATTATTTTATTAAAAATATTGCAAAATTTATATAAAGCCAACAATTCACAACAATTTTTATAACTAATTTTCTTCATTTCCTTTCCTGAATGAAACTAACAATATTACATTGCATTATGTATACAGTAATAATAATAGTGAGTAAAAAAAAATACATTAAAGAAGCAGCAGGTAAGTGTAATGTGTTGCTTTTAATTCATGCTGTATTGTACTACTATATTGTACTGCACAATTAAGATATTAAATTCAAATAGATTATGTTGGCAAATAATGTATTTCTTTTACTACCTCTGCAACCGCTAAGTTGACAATCGCTTACAATGAATTTAAGATCAGAACTTTTATTTTTGACCCCTTAATTCATTATATAAAGCAATTTTTTGACAAATTTTTTTAAATAATTATTTAAATATTTAACAAACGGAATTGTTTCTAATTTACTCACCCTTTAATTAAAAACTTTTTTTAGTTTAAAAATTTAAATTTAAACCCATTTCGAAAAGGACACTACACACATCTTGTGATATGTGGGATATTACATAAAATAGTAAAATACCATTTAGATTCACAAAGTTAATTCGTTTTGCAAGAATGTAATATTTTGATATTTATGAATGATTGCGGTATAGTAATATCTTTTTTGTTCTTATTATTTTTGCGGTTAAACTCACCACCACCCGGCACAACCATCAGGCCGTATATTCACATATCATCACAGATATTAGTATCAAATAATGATGTACTTTTAATCTAACGTAATTACTGTCGTCTTGCCGCACTATAATTATCATTTTGACGTAGTTTAGCGCTAGTGTTCAATGTGTGATTAATGTTAAGACATTTGCTGACCATATGACATGAACATAATAATATTGCCTTTTGAATTTCAACAATTACATTTTGGTTTAAATTTAAGTTGTTTATATTACCGATTAGAGATTTGGGTAGAGTTCGTCTAAAGATATACCGTAGTTATGATCTTTTATGGTGAAGACTCTTTAACGAGTTTAGGGCTATCCTGTACTAAAATTGTAACCAACGATACTCTCGGCACGCATTGGGCTGGTCAGGACCGTATTCTAATATTAACTAAGTACTTCAACAAACATTTTTTTCGTGGAAGGTATTGAAGAAATTCAAATATTAAGTAAATACGAAAGTGGAAGGTTTCAAATATTAAGATCCTGGTAGTACAAAAATGTGCTGTCAATGNNGTGAAGAAAACGATTACAGAAATAAATTGGTTCCAGAATTAATTATTCATGTGAACGAGTCTAGCGACGAGAGTAATTTTGACGATGACTAATTTAGTTTAGTTATATGTACAATGTACTATTTAGTAATAACATTTATAAAAGTAATTTTTCAGTGCTTATTTATACAAAAAAATAGCTGAAGTTAAGATGAATAAGGACCTGGCACGGCACTGACAAGGATTTATCTGAGTCTCTTAGGGTACGACAGTTTGCGGTTCAACCCCCATAAAAAACAATAAAAGTTAAACACCAATTAAGCCATAATCACGGTATATCTTTAGACGAACTCTACTATACCCCTAACTGAAATAACTAACGGTAAAATTGAAATTTTTGAAGATTTTATAAATTTTTTATTACAACAGAAAATTGTGAATATGTATTTGTCAATTTTTGTGTTGTAGGTCTGTAAAAGGTTGTGTGAATTTGGCACAGCAATGTCTGAAAGATCTTGTCGGTTGTGTCTATCAAATAAAATATCAAATCTGTTGGCAACGATCGATTAAAACACTTCTGTCCCATAACAGTTAATAGTAATCGTTTTCCAAGTAACTACTAAGTGTATATTGATAGTACGGTTTATGATCTTGTATTAAATTATATTTTAAAGCCAGTTGTTGATGTATAACTTTGACAAACATATGTCTTTTTTTGTATTCGATTTGTGCCAAAGCAGAACAAGAGGAAATGATGTGTTCAACTGTCTCTGGTCTTACCTTACAAATTCTACATCTGTCATCATTAATCAAGTTGTCATTAAGTATATACTTCTTGTAATTTTTGGTATTAATCACTCTATTTTGGGTGGCAAATATAAATCCTTCGGTTTCCGAATGAATTTTTTTAACCACACGTGTGACGCTTTAATATCAATTTCTAGTTGTTCGAGTTCATGGAAAAATCTTCCATATAGAGATTTTTTTTTATATTTGAGATTATGCCATTAACATCAATTGTCAGAAGATTAGAAACCACAGAATTACTTAAATTTAAGGGGGTATAAGTCAACTGAAGAGATTGCTCTAAAAAGAGTATCTTGAGCTCTATTGAGAAGATATTTTTTTTAATATAGAGATCTGATAGCGAAGTAGAATTTCTAAATTTAATAGACCTCTTCCACCACTTTCTCGACGCAAAGTTATTAATTTTCTATATTATATATTCTTTGAATCATAAAAAAAAATTAAAGGATCTTCAAATGCAAGGACAACTGGTTTATTGTTAATTATGAAATTAAGTAAACAATAATCATAAAATATTATAGAAATTCCTCGATAATAATGATTTTTTAATCAAATGCTTACTCATCTTCTGTACAGGTAATTAAAGCCAGAATATAAAGCCTAAGGGTTTAACAGTCCCTCATTCATGCCTGCTCCATGTTCTCATAATCTGAGTTTAATTGCTTATCGTAGTCGAATAGAAAATCCCTCTAAATTTCATCGATATCTGACGTTTAAAGCATACACGAGAACAACAAATATTATTGTTTGTTAATTCATTATTACCTATATTTCCTCCTGAAAATAAAAAAATCATAAAAATTCATAAAAAAAAGTTAGAAAGATGATGTAGGTTTGGAACATACCTCTGTATTTTAAACGAATTCAGCATACCAGTACTAACAAAATTGATTGTTCACAGATCAGATGATAAGTAGTTTCTAACATTTATTGAAATAACTGTGTGGAATAAATTACAAATTTGTTTCAATATTTTTTCCATTTTTACTAAATGGAATTTCACCAAATATATGGGATATACCTTTTTGTTACAAAAAAATATTTTTTTAGACATTTTCCAGAAAAGTATTAGATAACATAAGACAGTACTTAAAATTTTAAACTTCGAATAGCTGTTGTTGTACGTCTTCCGGTTTATTGGAATTTGTATGAAATTTAATTTATTCCTATATATTATGTAATTATGAATCGTTTCTAGTATCTATATAATTATATTATAATATATGATGTTGTAAAATATACATATATAAATAAAAATGTAAATTTTGATAACAAAAGAAAATTTAAAAGAGAGCCAAGTGAGTCAAGTGAGTCTTACTGAGATGACGCACATCTTCGGGTAAATATATTCTAAACCGGTAACCTGTACCATTTGGAACGAAAAATTTCTGTTTAACTATTAATATTTTAATTGCTGAAATTCAATTAAAATAACACTTTTTATTAGATACATAATTAAATTTAAAGTAATGTTAAATTATTTGATTAAAATGTAAAAATAAGAATATACCCACAAACATTTTTGATTTAACTTTTCCAACAATTTTAAAGACAATATCGTAAAAGTTTATATTTTTAATGATATAGTTGATAGAAAGGACACCCAAAACTGTTCACTTACGTTACTAAAAATGTTTAAAGAGAATTTATTTCATATTTTGAAAAAAATTTCCATTTATTCATCTTTAGTGACTAGAGTTTGAAACTACTCATCACCCCCCGTAAACAATGTAATAATGTAATATGTAATAATTTATCACCGCTGTGAAGCATTCGAATATGTTTTTAAGGTTAAGCAGAGGTACGGGAGCGATATGTTCTTTGTAAAGCCTTTTTTTACTGCTGAACATGTAAGTAATTCGGAATCAAGTAACCAATAAGATGTTTAATGTAAACCATAGAAAAGCTTTTTTCTCATTTTATATTAAGATTTTCAAATGAAAATACGTTGTCCACATTTTTAGACAATTTAAGGCTGTTTGCATTGCGAGTTTTTAAAATTTCATTTTTTTATGGAAAGGAAAAAATTATGTTACTAAAATAAAGTTAAATAGTTTGATATTTAAATAAACTTCAAATAAGAAAAAAAAAATTAACAAACGCATTCGCTTTAAGAGACATTTCATTATCAGTCGGCAAAAATGTTCGGAAGAATATGTGAATATGATAATAAAAATCAAAATGAATATTTAATTCTGACTAAAAAAAATATTACACAGTTGTTAAATCCGAATTTTAATACATTTTTTTAATGATTGCAATTACATATAAAGAGGCCCCATATACCTTTGTACATTACTTTGTAAATTGCTTCAATTTTTCCCTTTGAAATATTCGAAAGCCTTACTTCTTTGATGAAAAAAAGTTAAATCTTGCGTACTCTCAAAGGAGTTGTTAGTATATGCAATTCAAAACACGTTCTATCCGCACAGGGGTGACAACTAAACAGATTGACTTTATTTCACTGTATACTATTCGTGCATAGCATCAGACCAGGAAAATGAAACAGAGTAAAATTATATGATGGTGTAAAATATTTTTCTTACTATTTTTTCCTAATTTCCATATAGGTACAGCTGGAAGCAAGATTAGAACAGCGTTCAAATATTTACAATCTAAAATAGATGTAGATATCCATGTTGCTATGTGTCAAAAAATCATTTTGCGAACTGACAGCCATGCTTCTAATTTCTCTCCTAACTGCACAAAGTATTATAAACACTCATAAATACACACATGATATTCATCAATATTATCAGTTGCGAACATTTTTATTACAATGTAAATATATCTATATTAATATCTATTGCATCAGGTCAAATTTAAAATCGCATGTTGGACGTTGTTTATAACAACAATTAATTAAACTTGTTATTAACTTGTTAAACTACTGAAATCAAATTTAATGAAAAAACTAAAACAATCAAATAAACCATAAATCTCAAGCATAAGTTATGATCTTTTTATGACGCTTTTTGTTGAAAAAATAAACTGCATAATTGAATTGATATAAGGCAATCATCTGTTAAAGTTCCGTTAAATAGGATAAATGTCAGAATTTCAAGCATCAAGTGAATTGCTGCAGATATTATAACTGAATGTTTCTTAACCATAGATGTGTGTCCCACGACCTAACGATCGAAATCTATACCTACCCGGTCTACCATGTGCAATTTTGTATTTAATTAATTTCTTATACTTACTTTATAATCAAATTTTATTAGACAATATTTCGATATTCAACTGTTTTTTATTAAACACAGACTTTATAACTGCCCTTTCCACATCTGCAAAAATATTAAGATGTATTGTAAAAAAATCTCTATATAAAAACATGTATTTTAAAATTAAAACCTACTGTTATTTTCAATGTAAAATATTTATGTGAGTAAAATTATGACAGCGATGGAGAAAGTAATATGAAATAATTTTTATCCAAATGAGTTGACTTTTCGTGAAGGTAATTATGACCAACACTAGCAAAAGTTAATCACAGTTAATTCTCCCATGCATAGAATTCGGAAAATCGACAATACTGTTCATAACCATGCAGAGTTATTTAACACCACATTACTTAATTAAACATTTTGTAATGTCACGTATACAGGGTGAAAATTTCTAAACAATGAAAAAATTCTTAATTGTGTAAATGTGTTATCATTGAAAAAACTAAAGAATATTTATTGTTACATATCATATTAAAATTGTTTACAATTCTTGATCTTCAAGCTAACATTTCCAAATGTAAATTTTAAATTTCTTGTCTTGTTTGGGATCGAAATACGTTGTTTTAAAATTTGATCTGTTTACATCAACTATCAATTTTACTTTTAAAAATTATAATTATAAAATATGTTGCAGTAAAAATGAATGAATAAGAATACGTTAGAAACACATTAAACATAATGGCACTGAATACATTATTGCACGGCAAAATCGTGCGTTATCTTTAACTTTCACTATGCAACAACTCCCTAATATTAAAAAGCAATTGTCGACGTGGTAATGTCAGCTGTTTGTTGGCAAAATTATGTTGATTGTTTCTGGAAGCGAATTATTTATTAAAAACATCGGTTACAAGTGGAAGCTCTGAAATTGGATTATTTACCAGAAAAAAAAGTTATCTTATATGGAAATGTTTGCTCATACATGGAATTAAACTCTTTCAGTCATGTTGTTGGAAACTGTCCCAGCCAATTATCAATTTGATAATTAAACTTTATTTGAAGAAAATCTAAAAAATCGTTTAAATATTTTCTTGAAAAATATACCTCAAAGAGGTATTTGATGAAATTTCATATCGTAATGATTTTTCTATTTTTAATTTTTCTAATTTCCGCCGTTCTGTATGTCGGTCTATGGTCTCCCTGTCTGTCTGTTGGCGTTTCTTAATCCCAACTAATCTTGAAAGTACTTGACAGATCAAAACGAAATTTTGTAGACACGTATGTTAAGACCAAAGACTCGGAAGCGTTTATTATATATTCATTACCTTTCTGATATTTTACACTAACTTTTTTTTTTCAGAGGAACCATTATTTGTATTTACTTTTGGAAATTTTATAGGCAGCTTAAATATTAAGTACGGTAAATCATTTTATATTATTGTTGGAATATTCGATAGGAATTATCACTTGCCGAAGCATTGAGTTAATATGTCTATAATATGTGACTTTTGCATGAAAATTATGAAATTTTTCAGAATAATTTTGATGAATTTCTAAGTTTAGAAGTTTGTTAAAATTTCCAAATCGTTACCTACGTTGTAAAAAACTAAAAAGGGAAAGCTCTGTATTAAACACATTTATAGATTTTTTATTTATCTGTAGTTACAATAAATTGGTAAATCTTTGTAATAAGACTTTGCAAATAATCATTGCACAAATAGGTATTTTTAATTTATTTTAAAAAAATGTACCCATTTTTTTTATGTACCGAAATCTACTTAATGTATATTATGAAAAAAATTTATAAAATTATAAAGATGTGATATTAATTTTAATTATAAATATACTAATTTTATACTGATTCATAAAAATTTTAAGTCTAATTTTAAATCTGTTCATACAGTGTAAAATCTGTTTAAATATTTTTTTAGTACACTTGCCAATTACGTTGTCCTTTCTTGTATGACCTTATTTCTAATTCATCTTCGTAGCGTGAGAAGACTTTCACTATTATAAATAACTCTTGCAATTTTGTGATGTTTATTATATAGTATATAGGTACTTTTATGTATACAAAAAATTGATACTTATAAATTTTATTCATTTTTGAGCGAAGTACCCAAGTGGCAAAATATGTTAACGCTTGTGCATCAACAAATATTTCTAAATTTTTACTCCAGTATGTTATATATAGTTATATACATTTTGGACGTGCCATTTCCTAATGAATATAGTCAAGTTTTTCAAATTACATATTTTATTATTTTTCTTACCTAGTTAATGAGAACATTACGTCAAGAACTTTTATTTTCGGAGCACATAGATACATACCTTCCTAAAATTTATTCCAGCAGTAAAATAACAAAAAATTTGATACTTAAATCTTTTAGAATTTTCATGCTGCAGTGTTTCGTATCTGATTATTTTATTTCTGTTTTGTGGTTACTTCTAAAACGAATTTTTATAATAAGAATTTAAATGACACAAGGAAGCTCATGTAGATAGTTATAAATGTCCGTGTACATTAGCAAATACAAGAAGTTCGCAATTTTCTCTCGGTCGCTGACTGTGATTTTCTTGGTGCAATTTGAATACAAAATGTAGATTACGAAAGCTCGGTGTATGGCAGCCACAATGGTAACTTATATTGAGTTGTTAAGACGGGAATTTTCTCCGCTTCGCTAAATCCATGATATGCGACTTCTGAAGAACGCTGACATTTGCCTTTTCATTAGAATTCTTTAAAGTGTTATCATTAACACTGCAATTTATAATTGTCATCATTATCATCGGTTATAATATACCATATAAAAAATACAATTCTTAATATTTGAGCGGAATAAATTTTATGATGTATTACATAATTTCAAAAAATTCGAATCTCATTTCTGGATCAGAAAGGTACAATTATTTATTATGCTGTTATTGGTCAAATTAGTTACAAAACATATGTAGTTTTTAAAGATTTATTTTGAACATTTCTTCTGCCATGAGAGCAGTTTCAACCCCAAGATCATAAATATTTATATGAAATTACTCCCATACAAAATATGTATTTTGTCGTATAATTGACTATTACCATGTTTTAATGTTACACATTTATTGATAATTATTAGGGGTATAATGTAGTAATAACTCATAATATGTTAATTACGAACTCATAATACATTAGATACGAAGTCATAATACGTTAGATACAAAACTTGAATGGTCTATACACAAATATTTTACAATTGACCACAATTATTAGTCTGACACTATCTGCTGCCTGTAAAATATATGCCGGAATATCAAAATCTTCCATGATTTACGTGCAAACGTGTAAACTTTGACGTATTTTTTTTATATGACAGAAGCAATTGTGATTTGTTTTAGCATTGCCACCCTTAATGATACCATAAAACTTTAAATACAGTGTGGAAACTACTTATGGAATAAATTCAATAATTTCAAAACGAATGTTATTTGTATAAAACGCTAAAACCGGTAAACTTTT
>QDEB01013867.1:1220-42373 GCA_004193795.1 Asbolus verrucosus | reverse complement strand
TTATGGCACTCCGAATATCCCTTATACCTGCTTTTACTACCTCCACAATGAAACTACAGTTCACAGCTTATGGGCAACAGTGTACGCCATTTGACCAAATGGTGAAATTAAAATGTGCAACGCATCAGAAACATTAATCAGCGATGGTGCCTAAACTAATTAAGATAGCAAATTGGCGCAATGGTAACATATTCTTATTTTAACGTTTTCTATAATATTTTAATTTCAAGTTTATTACATGGTCTCCAGAATCCCATAAGATATGTGCCATGTCCTTTCTGAATTTTTAACAGAAATTTCGATTTTTTTTTAATAATTGTAAAACATTAATAACAACATGTACTATTAAAGTATGGTAGATACTAAAGTAGGATGTAACACATCACATCACTTATATTATTATTAATCTAAAAAATAAAATAAAATCTATGATGTAGAAAAAATTGAAGAAGCTACTACCAACGTGTTTAAAAGAAATAAACTTATTACAAAAATATTCAAACATTTTTTGTGCTTGGGTTTATCACGCTTCATTTATTGATACCATAAATATGTTTTCTGTTGATGTCAATACCTTGTTTTTCTTAAAGAATTATTTTTGTTACTATTAAATATTTTATTTGAAAACTTAATGGACTTCCATGTCTACATTTAAAAAATGAAAAAAACTGTTTTTATAAAGTTTAAAAAGCATCAGACTTAATTTTCAGACAAAAGGATTTTTTATAATTACCTATGAAATAATTTAAACTGATTTATAATATTTTTTGAAAAAAAACTGTCTTAAAATGGTGACCTATGGATAACAATAAACTCAAGATTTTGTTTTTGTTTTGAAACATAATAATGAGTTAATAGAGACTATCTCGTGGTTATACATATATCAAATAATATAGACAAAAAAATAAAATCATAAAAAGATAAAATAAAAATCCTTCTTATGGGGTTATAGTCCTTCAAAAAAGTTATTAGGTTATTAAATTGTATTTCCGAAACATAAACCCTAAAAACAAACGTTAGTATTTTACTGTTTCATTGTGTTTATTTTGACAGATTTTGAGATCAATATCACTTTGAAGGGGTAGTTTTAGAAAATCAGAGGTAAATTTTTACCTCCATCTATTTTTGGTTAACTTTTTCTTAACAATGATTACTAACGTATTTAGCTTTAAATATCATAAAATTGATTTCATATCGAAAATTATTAACTTTAAAGATTAAAATTTCCTAAAATATTTAAAAAATGCTGGAAAGGTCATTGCCATTGTCATACAATATCTTCAAACTAAAATCTCATTTGGATTCTTGTCATTTATATATTGCATCATTTCTTTTCTCGTTATATTATTATTATAAATGTGTAAATCGGTACTTACTGAAATATTTAACGTTGGTAAAATAATTTGAAATCAGCGTATTTTATGGATATTCAATAATATAACCTCTTTTACTTAATTTGTAGCGTAGGTTTTGGAAATCAGATTTTAATTTTTTTTCGTATATCGTTATCATTCAATACTTTTCTGTACATTTTGAAAATTTGGTTACAATCAGACATTACAATAGTTTTATTATATTTTGTCAAAATTAACATGCATTCTATACTTAACCAGGAGCCCTGGTCCTGACCTAACTCCATGTGAATCGTCGGTTTTTTCATTGCGGTTTTTAATTTTCCCCCTTTTTTTATTTTTTACCCCCTCCCCCAATGTTATATCATTGGTGTCCATGTGACACCACTGTCGAGTTAATATTGATCTGACCTTGTGAAATGGGGTCGTGAATTTTCGTTGTGATTTTTTCAAAAAATATTTTCAATATTTAATTTCTAAAGTATATATTTTTTTATATATCTCTAAACCTGCTTTCCACATTAATGAAATATTTTTAACTGAAGTTAAATTTATACCGGGTGTCTCGCTGAAAACAACCTCCTCCTTTAACTTCTTTAGTTATTAATCACTTTTGATAAAATTTTATACAGTGATATCAGAGACTTCGGTGATTAATAAGTATTTTTTTCTTTGTTAGTTTCCAAAATATGAAATTGAAAATCACTGCTTTCGATGCTCAAAGTTTAAAGGGATTAATTTTAGATTTACATTCGAATGTAAATTTAAAATTAATCCCTTTAAACTTTGAGCATCAAAAACAGTGATTTTCAATTTCATATTTCGGAAAGTAACAAAGAAAAAAATGTTTATTAATCACCGAATAAGAACTTGAAGTCTCTAATATCACTATATAAAATTTTATCAAAACTGATTAATAAATAAAGAAGTTAAGGTGGGATGGGGCTTTTCGGTGGGACACCCGGTATAATAAGTCAGCATTTTGAGATTCCATAATGTTTTTCAGAAAATACTTCACAAATTAGTTTAGATTATGTCACAAATAATTATAAAAAAAGCCGTTTGTCTGAAAATTGCTTCTTAAATTTTATAAAAGCAATTTTTTCATTCTTTCAGATATAGACATGAACGCTCATTAAGCTTTTTAAAAAAATTGGGATCTATCTACATTAGTAAAAAACTTACGCAATACAATAAACCCCAGGCACAAAATTGTTTGAATATTTCCGTAATTACTCTATTTCTTTTAAACAAGTTTGAAATAACTTCCTGATTTTTTCTGACATGTCTTAGATTGTTAAGTTTTGCAACATAAGTAATCTATTTCGCTTGTAATGTACGACATTCCACCCTATATTTTTCGTAAAAAAAAATATTGTAAAATTTTGCGGTATTTTTTAAAAAATACAAAATTTCTGCTAAATAATCAGAAATTTGAGTGGCTGAATTGAGCTGCAAATTGTCATTAGCAAAATCAATAAAAAATATTGAAAAGAATATTAAGAAAGAAATTAAGATTAATAAACAACAAACCGTGTTCAAGAAGTCGATATCAAAAGTGAAAATATTATTAGAAATGTTGAGGAAATATGTTTCATTTACAACATTTCTGCTTATGTGATGGACAAAATTTGAGGCACCATATTTGGTTTTACGCAACAACAAACTTGTTTTGCTTCCGTAGCATATAAAACTATTTTATTCCTTTAATCCGGCTTTTTATCATAAATGGAAATTCGCATCTTCACGCCTAAGCTCAGAAGGAAGTAAACAACTCGAAAATTGCGCACTTCTAGTTATAAAGCCCTATCAGATCAGGTGTGCTTCAAAATAATTAAATGATTCATAAATTCGTTAATCAGAAATTCTATTCCTATCATACACATCACCGGGTATTACTAGGTATCAAAAGAATTATAAATATTAAATGATTAAATGTTCCACGAAAAACGATACCGACACCCAGCCTACATTCTCTCGATAGAACAAAGGCCAACAAACACGTTGAAACACACTCGAAAACAAATAAATATGCGAACAATTTGTTCATTTCCCTTTTTTATGTGGAAAATTTATCGTCTCACTTTTTGTCGCCGCTGTAATTTATTCTAATAAAATGTACACCTCTGTTCTATTAAAATTTCAGAATATTATATTGATGTTCACAAAAAGAACCCTAAAATTAATCAGGTGTGCAGGTTGGTTTACCATACCTATCCATCTCTCTTCAGATGAATTGTCCCTCGTGAGTTCTATCGTAACATTTTTTGTATAGGTGCTTGCAAAATTTACCGAGCGATCAACGAAAATGTAGCGCATTGATGTGACAAATGTAAATGAAACTTTCGCTGCTCTTATTCACAATTTGCAACCCAGATGTGGATATTTTTAATGTTAAAAGGGAAAATTATACTTTATCCTCCCAGAAAAACTGCGTTAGCGTCTGATAAGCAAAAAATATACCAAATACCACTTCCGTTGAGATAATTTGGCTGAAAGTTTCGACAGCTCATAAAAATGTGTTCTAAATTTAACTCGAACTAATGATATTTACGTATGAAGTAAATACAATTTCAGAAGATTGTTGTAATTTTTCCTGTTTAAATTACAATCTTGCATGGAGAATGTGACGAAATTTTTCTTTCTCACGTAAAAAGTCATTTTTAAAAGCGTGAACAGGTGACAGAAAATTTTTAGTTAAATATGTAAACTCATTTTTCACACAAAATACAAATGTGCGACGATATTAAATTTTCTGTTCAATATTTTCTAAAGTCACATCATGATACCTGAAATTCGTGATACAAGTCACGAAGTCACAGGCTGAAACAAAAAACGAAACAAGCCTTAGCCTCTTTGTAACTTATTTCATTTGAACAGGCAATACAAATGAAATAATTCTAAAAACGTTGCAATCCGAATTAAGAAAACATATTCGCTGTTACAATCTCCCACGCGCGATAGGTAATTTTATTTTTAAATAAAACGCAATTTTTCTTTTTATGTTCGTTTATTTTATTTTTGTTAAAAATAGTTTTTTATTTGCCAATTAAACACCAGAAGCTTAATTACAACAGCAAAAAAAATCGAATTGGAGACATAACATTTTTCGATAAAATCATATACTTGAGGAAGTGAAACTAAAACATTAATCGAAAAATGTTGTACTAACATTTTTACTTGTCTTTCTATTCTAAATTATTACCTGCAGTTCAAAGTCAAAATGTTCAAAAAACTTCATTTAAATAACGTCAGAATCAATAAAAATCGAATGATACATGACCATAAAAAAATTTCAATATCTAGGAGAGAATTGACCACTGCGCAAAAGATAATGCAACATCGAAACCTTTTTTTAAGATAAATCATATTTTCGAAAAATGAAAATGAAGCAAAGCGAAATCAGTATCAATAGAATTAAAATGTCCAAACCAGAGTGAAACAAAGTTTCAATTATTCACTTACTATTTTCAGTGTGACCGGAAATGGAATCGATTTAAAGTAGTCATTTTATATTTAATCACAACGTTACGTTACGTGGATATGTTTCGAAAGTATGCGAGTGTTGAGGTTATTATAAATTAGTAGCCCAATTAACAACGTTTTTAAATCTTAAATGAGTAGCTATAAAAGAAATAGTTGTAAACAATTATTTTACACAAGATTTACTGAATGCAATTAAAGAGCAGTCAAATGCTGGTATTCCAAAAGGTCAACAGCGAAATCTTATGGAATTCCTGAATGTACCGTTGGAAAAAAACTTAAAAAATGTAACATTCCTCTCGTTTGGGGGTGTTTTTATTATGTTTTGTTTCAACAAGTAGCAACTGAATTAGCAAACCACAAGTGTAAGTATATTTATTAAATTGCAAAAACAAATAAATTCAAAGAGTTGGCAAAGTTTGTAAATAATCTGAAGTAAAATGTGCCTATAAATTTGATGACCCTTTTTCGATTTTGATAACAGTAAGCAAATTTTCCATATTTTTATATTACACCAAAATGATATAAATACATCAGTGAAGTGTGTTCTTAAGCTAGTTTATAATATTAAAATTTATTCAAATATGTCTCTATACATGGAAAGAAACCTATGTGTTTGCATAAGTAGGTATCCAGCTTATAAAGCGAAAAATTTGCTATCCATCAGTATAAATAATCCATTTTCCATATTGCCACAGATATGCAAAGTACAACTTAACGTGGACCACTCCTTTAAAATTTTCAATAAAAAACGCTCGACTGCGTCCAGTTGCAGTCTTCCGTGAATTTCTTTTTTGTTAATTAAGTCTGAAATTTTGTATACGCATAAAATAAATGTCTTCCGCTTTGTAATAGCTAAATGTGAAAGTATTTCTCAAGATGCTTTAAAAACAAAGGCAAATATGTAGCGGAGCGATTTTTTATTTTTTATTTTCTCTGTTTTATTGCAAACTAATCCAGCACGTTTTTGTTCCATTATCAAATTGCTATAAATAAATTGCTTCTAGAATGGCACGAATGTAGTGAACTACCATGAGAAAAACTGATTTTTTTTTAATACGCCGAATGAGCGTAAAAAACATAATAATGTTGAACTTATTCTTTTTCTGATGCAAATACTAAATTTTATTATTCAGTCAAAATAATTTAAAAGATTAATTCTACAACTTTATCATTTTTTATTTTTGATAAATGAGATCACTGACATTTTACTTTTTTATCGATGCATATTTAGGTCAAAAACCCCACTCAATTTTTGATGTAACTTAATACATATATTACTTGATGTCACGGAAGAAAGTATAGGCATATTAAAAAGAATTTATGCCATTTTCGACACGAAAGTTTATAAACAGTCAACGAATTATTGTTATTTGCAGTTCGAAAAAATAACAAAAGTGATAAAGGCATAGTTACATCTGTTAAATTATTCGCCACAAATTTTATATTCAAAAAAAGATACAAAACAAATGTTTGTCGACATGACGTGTTTTATAATAAGTCAAAAACATTCATATCTTGTTTTTGATTTTTTTTTTTTTTCAAAACAAAAAATTTCGTAGGTCTGACCTCACACGATAATATTGTAAGAAATGGGAGAACAAACAATGGCGTATCAAATATTTAACAGCGTCTTGATTGCCAATGAATTTTTCATTGAATAAATGATGACAAAACACTTGTTAAGCCTCCTGCACACTGCATCAATTTATTTCTTTTGAAATTAAAATAAGCCATACTTATTACTATGTTATTTTAATTTTAGGGTAAGTAAATTGATGAGATGAGTGATTCAAACATGGAGTGAATTATTAACGCTTTAATTCTCGCAAATATAGAATTAGTATCATTGTTAAAACAAACAATAATTTTCATATTAAGAAGTAATAATTCTTTCATCGGACTAAAGCCGTCGAAAAAATTTGAACAAAACAATAAACGAGAATAACAACTGAAATACGTAATTAACAGAACAATTGAGCAGAGAGTAAATATATTCCTGGAAAACATCGTATAATGAAAAACTTCAAACAATTTTTTTTAATTATGAAAAAATTCAGTACCTTCAATGTTCCAAATAAAGGTCGTAACAAGAAAATTCCTTATATCATAAAACATGTTTCGCAAGGCAGAACGGAATGTAAATAACCTATAACATTAATAAAGGAGTGTAAAGACGCAAAAAAAGAAATTTTATGAAAACTTGGTATGATCGAAGGATCTCAATTTTATGAAAAAATGCAGAGATCATGTTTTATTGGATTGTTTTTTTTCTTTAATAGGTAAATAAAATGTAAATGTATATTGGAGACGAAATAAAATGGAAATTTACATAAAAATTACGACTTTGAAAATGAATCAAACAGTGTTGCTTCGCATTTAATCACACTAAAAGAACATATCTTCTGAACCTACACACATGAAAGAACAAAATTATGGATGGATAAAATTACGCAACAAAGATAATAATGGAATATTCCTTAAAAGCGTCAATGTTAACTTAAATTATTGTTTAAATTAGTTTTTCAGATGGCGGAAATTATCTTTTTAACTGGATGTAAAAGTGTGATAAAAGTTTCTTTTTACAGAAACTACGAAAAGATCAAAATGTCTTTAATTTCTTCGAGTGTCAATGTTTAGTTGAGCGAGAAAAAATCGCTTCTATCAAAATTCTACCAGAATCTGACTGATTGCTGACCTATTTCGCTTAGTTCTTTCTTTCCCTGATTTGAACCGCTTCATTATGTCATAATTTGTTGGGAAATTGAAACATGAAAATAAATCTTTCAAGTGTATATTATCCGTTAAAGAGGCATAATTTGGTAAAGCTCCTGTTAATTTGGGTCCCTTTATTAAACGATTATTAGATGGCATCTTTCATATACAGTAATACACAAGCTATTGAATATCCTCTGTTCTGTAATAATTCGCTTGAAAATGAAACGAGAGAAATGGATTTTTTCATTACATTTCAATTGCGGAGAATTTGATATTACGTTTAATAAAATATGTCGTGATTGCCTACCTTTTCTTAATTAAGAAATTTTTGTGGGAGTCGAAAATATTGTTGCTCCGGTAACTGTGGACGATTCTGAAAAAGTATGTTTGTAAACAAATAAATTATCTCAAATTTTCAAGTTCGAAAGTTTTATTATCCGCCATAAAGATTATAACCGTATTCTTAAATTAAGTTTTCATGAAAGCTGTTCCTATGGGTAAATTGCGCCGACATTAATTAACTAACTTAGGTTAGTAGATATATGAGTTTCGAGAGAAAATGTAACAGTTTCGTCAAAGCGAATCGAATATTCAGCCAACTAAGCGTTGCCTTAATTTATCTTATGAATTCGGCATTATTTAAATTGTCGTTAATTTAAATGATCAAATTAAGCCAGATAATTGTGTAAAAGTATTCATTGTTGTAATTTTTAAGACATGCGCAGTAATTTTTCTTGTAAATTAAAAGAACACATGCGCAATTAATATATAAATATAGTCAAGGATACGGATTTACCTGGCACCTCCACCATTTTTGTAAACAATTTTAACATGACTTTTGGCAAATGGCTAGCATTTTTTCACGGAATCGATAAAAGGGATACAGTTCGGATGCGAATTCTCGATTTATTTGAACGTTTCAAAGAATTGCTTAGTTAATTAAGTGATTAATCTTGACGGAATCAGTATGGAATTTGAAAATTTCCATACTGATAGTGATCAATTATGGAGCAACGGTTTGGTTGTTTGTTTAATCAATTAGCGATTATCGGAAGGAACGTTTTAGCATCCTGTAGCAAATACAATTAAATTGATTGTCACAACGTGAAGATTATGGAATTTATTCAATTTGTCGTAATGGCGAAGTTTTGTAAATAAGGGGGATGTGACATAACTGTCTTTCAATATTGAATATCATAAAAGACGTAACGTTCCCGACCGCCGCTTTTACGTTATTAATGTATGCAAAGAGGACGTCCTTAAACTCTGCTAGGTGTATAATATATGATGTTTCCTATCTGTCTATGTCAGTACAATGTAGCATATCAGATAGATGGAATCGAAAAGTTTAAATTTCGCTGTTTTGTGGTGGAGGTGGAGGGGTCAAGAAGGAAGCACGTGCGAGCGAGACAGGCGCAGGTACCAGATCGGATACTTAAAAGGGTACTCGCGTGCTGGTACCACGGGGTGATCCGGTCACGCTGCGACAAGGGTGTACACATGCGCCACCACTCATTGATCTGCAAGAACAGCATCCGTAGAAAGCTGCAACGTGCGTAAGGCCATTGAAGTGGAAGTATTATTAGAAATCACGCGGTGACGAGGACGGTGAACTAGAAAAGCAGGCGCGAGGGTGGTTCGTGCGCGGTCCATGTGTCATACAGCATCCCTGCTGCTCTGGTTCGGGCAGTGGGCTCGCGGTAGCGCAGTAGCACTTTGGCGGAGGAGCATCCGACTCGCAATGGCTTTAGTATACGAATGTGCAAAGTAGGCACGAGATAGTAAACATGAAGTAACCAAATCTAAACCATCTGGCGGTAATATTAAACTATATGTATATACATGTGTATGTATAGTATCTCTTGTACTGATATACATAGGTATATATGTATACACGCTAAACTTAAACTCATGAACCGAACATTTAAACTAATTGTGTATTAATAAATAATGCTGTATAAGCTAAACCCGACTAAATAATAAACGATTCTAATATGAAACCGCAATAAACCAAAAGATTAAACTGAAATTTAAACGATCGTTAGAACACAGCACTGGCGCGAGCTCTCTACTGCTAATATCGCTACCCATGGACAGTGGCATGCAGCAATGTCAATTCTACTGCGGCCCACGAGCACTGACGCTCTTTGTCCTCTTGCACATCTGCCTGTCGCTACCGAACGGTAGGCTAGGTCTTGATCTTGGATGTCCCACTTACCCACCTGCCCCATATACATACATACCTCCAACGAACGCCCTACCGTCTTCCCAAAGTAAACATCACGCAGGAACAACCCTTTAGCATGCAATCAAGTTTTTTCGCAACATTTCAAGGTTGTTATTATTGCTAAAGCTCACACAACTCTTTTAGAATCTTTGGCGGGATACAACGAGAAGCGACTTCTTCACAAACTGCTTGACCACTACAACGTACTGGAACGGCCGGTAGCCAACGAGTCGGATCCTTTGCAACTCAGTTTCGGTTTAACTTTAATGCAAATCATCGATGTGGTAGGTGGCACATCTTGTACAAGCCCGCATGCATAATGAGCGCACATTTATCGTTCCAGGACGAGAAAAACCAGCTGCTTGTCACCAACATTTGGTTGAAATTGGTGAGTTTTTACGGAATTTATCAGTTTTTGTTTTGATGGAAACGGGGTTTGTTGTTATTGCGAGTTTTATGTAGATATGAGGGTGGGGATGTAGGGTGATTAATATCTCTAATAGTGGGTCCTTTGTGGCGGCGAACACAATTCTGGCGTGCTCATGTGAGTGTGAGTTTTGAGGAGTGGAAATGTCAATGGCGATAAGTTGATCGGTGTGCGAATAATTTGACAATCGTTGAGCGCGGGGGCGGGTCGGTCGCGCCCTAACATCGGTTGACAGGTGGCCTATCACCTTCCAGATCAGCGATTCACGGTGGTCCGTTTCAGGAATGGAATGACATGAACCTCCGATGGAATGCATCAGAGTTCGGCGGCGTGAAGGACCTCCGCATACCTCCGCACAGGCTTTGGAAGCCGGATGTTCTTATGTACAACAGGTAGGTGTAGGATCTTGAGGCAAACAACCTGTGAAACCGTTACTTATCTAGCGCCGACGAAGGCTTCGATGGAACGTACCCCACTAACGTGGTCGTTCGTAACAACGGGAGCTGTCTCTACGTGCCTCCCGGAATATTTAAAAGCACTTGTAAGATCGATATCACGTGGTTTCCGTTCGACGATCAGCGATGCGAAATGAAATTTGGAAGCTGGACTTACGACGGATTGCAAGTAAGTTTTTACCGATAGCCTATTTCCGGCAGATGATTAACTTCCTTGTAGCTGGATCTACAACTACAAGACGATTCGGGAGGGGATATCAGCAACTTTATTACTAACGGCGAATGGGATTTGCTAGGTAAGCTCGAAAAGATAATAACTCGACGTGCCACATTAACAACATCGGTTGTATCCAGGAGTTCCAGGCAAACGGAACGAAATCTTTTATAATTGTTGCCCTGAGCCGTACATCGATATCACATTCGTCATCATCATTCGACGGCGGACACTCTACTACTTTTTTAACTTGATCGTACCGTGTGTGCTGATCGCTTCCATGGCAGTACTGGGATTCACTCTGCCCCCCGATTCCGGAGAAAAACTCTCTCTGGGAGTCACGATTTTACTATCACTGACGGTATTTTTGAACATGGTAGCCGAAACGATGCCTGCTACCTCGGATGCAGTTCCGTTATTGGGCACCTATTTTAACTGCATCATGTTCATGGTCGCATCATCGGTTGTTTCGACCATCCTTATTCTCAACTACCACCATCGTAACGCCGACACACACGAAATGTCAGAATGGGTAAATTTCATTGTCGAAACAAACGTTACACCACAATAACGTGCATGCTGGTTTCAGATAAAGGTCGTTTTCTTGATTTGGTTACCATGGATTCTACGCATGCAGAGACCACACGATTCGAGCGGTTGTGAGTACGGGCAACAGCCGAGTCGACCCGCATCTGTGGCGACAGATCGAAAACCGCTGCACTTTCAAGACGTGGAGTTGAAAGAGCGTTCTTCCAAAAGTTTACTTGCCAACGTGCTAGACATAGACGACGATTTTAGACACAACCATCGAGGCGGCGGAACTCCGACGCCGTTACCGACAGCGACGTTCTTCCGAACAGTCTACAGGTGAAAATCGCCGAAAAGACCAAGACTCGGAGGAAAACCAACTCCTTTATCCTTGTTTCAGGCAAAACGAAGACAACGGAAACGGAGGTCGACTACATGAATCGCTCGTGTCGAACCACTCTTGTCTAAGTGCGGATTACGAGCTGGCGTTGATTTTGAAAGAGATCCGTTTCATCACGGACCAGCTCCGTAAGGAAGACGAGGCCGCGGACATCACCAGAGATTGGAAATTCGCGGCCATGGTGGTCGACAGACTGTGCCTTATTATATTCACTCTGTTCACGATCATCGCCACGTTAGCAGTGCTGTTCTCAGCACCTCACATCATCGTATCGTAGCTACCCCGGCTCCTCGCAAGACCTTCCCCGAAGCTAGATCAAGTAGCTGCTGACTTCGGATGGGCGTCTAGTCCGATTCGACTGGATGCGATATCCGTATCGATCCCGACGCTCGCGCCACCAAAACCCATCAATAGCTGGCAGTCGTTTTATACGGAAATTTGGTTTTGTATCGTGTTCTTTAGGGTATTAACACAATCATACTGTGATAAATCAAGTTAAATGTTGAGTTAGTCAGACGAGATCGCGAATTGGCGCGGTGACTGCTCGGAGCACCTCTTCTGCTCGACTCCGGGCGATAAGACGGTCTAAGCGAGGTCGTCTCTTCGCCTCTTGTTCGGCGGTTCCTAGCTTCGAAGGAGACTGTGCCATTTGCGAACCCGACAATAGTAATGTGCAATGTTTTGTCCGCGAAGAGAGGGGCACGATTGTTTCTGTCGCTGTTCCCCACTTCGTATTGTTACTTGACACATTGTTAATGGCGTTTTATATTGTATGACGTGTAGAACTATATTTTTCTCGTGGAAATTTAAGATAATTTAAAATGATTAAAATCCATTACTAAAATTTATAAAACAAAACGAAATGTTGGTATGATTAGAATAATTCGGATGAAGTCTTAGAAACTGCTTCATCTTTTTTTATATTTTGTCCGTCTAGCATGCTACGTAGGATGTAACTGTCATCTATGGACTTCTCTATCCTGTACATACAGAACCTATCTTAGGAGCATAGCTGGTGAAAAGCACTTGAAATTCTAACATATCCTTTCAAAGTCATGTAACGTACAGAGTCGTGTGTAAAAATACTCATGTCTCGAGTGGGAAAACGTCGTGCGTGTTTCCGGTGTCGCAACAATCACGCGTGTACCTCAAATCGCGCGTTTTTTATTTCATGTTTTTTTTTTTTTTTCTTTTGATATATATATATATATATATTTATTATTAGTTTTCTCTTTTTGATTCAGGCAAAATTTTTATTTCGATTGCTCAAGCAATGTCCGGACTCCTCGTCGAATGAAGGAAGTTGCTCAAATAATAATAAAACGCCGAAAATTGACGCTGACTCGTAATCGAGTCCGGGAGTCCGGATGCGGTCATTCGCGGATTGTGTCGCCGGACCCGGAACAAATCGGTCGCAATAATACATCGCCAACGTTCTTCCACTGTCAAGCAAGACAATATCTCGTCAGTTAGGGCTATAATTCTTATATTCTTAGTCTTTTATTTACATCTTATATATAGCAAAGAAATTGAATGCGGTGAATACCGAAACCATTGCGAGTGCGAGTCCTTACCCGTTTAAATTTTAGGTTTTAGGCAAATTAATGACGAATGGCAGTTCGATTGTTATTGCTGATACGCAACGGCGGAAACGCTTAGCGTCATCTATCTCTCTTAATGGCTTAAAGAAGCTGGCAGGAAGCTACAGAACGGTGTCTTCGGCTGGTCGCTTTTCGTTCGGGGAGCAACCATCCGAAATCACGATACAGATTGCAAATCTCTTTCGATGATATACATAATATAAGTAATAAATCTCGCGTTCCATTGTTATATAAATAAGTACTTCCCAGAGAACTATTATTCACTAAAAAATGCTAATCGGATTAAACACTATTTTAAAGAAACTCGACAATCCATTATTGGTCGCTAATTAACGAACGACACGAGAGGGCCTTTGGGACAGCAGAAGATCCGGCTGTTGGCTGAGGTTGCGACCGGCGACGTCTCTTCGCTACAGGATTAAGGACTACAACAACGCCGCTCGTCGCATCCTCGATCGCATCAAAGCGACAAGTACTGTTTTCTACCGAAATTGTTGTAATATTGTATCACAATGGATTGTACTTTGTTAAATGAATTTCAATTAAACTTGCAAATGCAGCCGTTCTGTTATTTTGCATACGGAAACAACTTAAATTGAATTGGATGAATTTGGCGCCCGAGGGGTGTCAACCTCTCCATCCCGCTTTATTTACCTTTATAATCCCCACCCGGACTATTTCTGCTCTCTTATTTTCAAGTCGACAAGCTTAAATTTTTGGCATCGCTCTCGCGAGCTTAAAGTATTTCTCGAAATTCCTCGAGAGCTAACAATCTGGCTGCGAGGCATTCTTGGAATGACAAAGTTCCTCGCTGGGATTTGTCAGCGGCGGACGGTCAAAGTTAAAAAGTTTCTTTCGAGTGACGAACGGAAGAAAAAGAGCCGTCTCGGCGCCTCTGACGTCTGACGACGCATGCTTCGCGCTTCTTTACCGGTCGATAATAAGGTGGGAAGCTGCACGGATTGGTCCAAAAGAGCGGTCCTGCGCCCTCACAGCCTGCCATCTAGTCACGATACTCATAATTATTTCCGAGGGGGTGGTGTCGCGCTACGTCCACGCTGACTTTCTCAGAATGACTCGGAGGGTGTGTGCGTGCCCTTGCTTAAAGCGTTGAGTGAAAGGACATGTTGCGGCGAGCGCAGGATGTTAGGAACGCGTAGAGAGTGTCCGGGAAGCGGGTTCACGTTACTGGTGGCGCGACGTAAAGAAGCTCGCGCTCTGACGTCCGCCCAAGCCATGGACTTGAGCTGCCGTGCCAGATCTCGATGATCCTGTAAGCATCCTCGAGTGCCATGCACCACCTCGCAATGTGGAGCGCCGCGGCGGCTCAGCTGCTGGCCCTGCTTCTCATCTCATGTCTCATCGTCATAGGTAAGGGCGCCGGCACACCCACTGGCATGCTGAGTGACATGTAAACACAGCCCCTCCCCTCTGACTATTGTTTCAAACAAAGGATTTTCCATTCTCACGATTACAATGCGACTTCGGCCCTTCTTTCGCCGCTCCGCATTATACATTTTTGGTACTGTTACTCCATCCGATGGAAAAAATTTCGATCAATTCGGTAAATTAACCGCCCTTAACTACACCCATACTTAGACTCTTCTAATGTCATCACCATGCAAATAAAAAATCGTCTCTCGTCACTAAACCGAATCGCTGTTTTATTCTCAGGCAAATGTTCTGAAGATGAAGAGCGTTTAGTTCGAGACCTCTTCAGAGGATACAACAAGCTGATACGCCCCGTTCAAAACATGACTGAAAAAGTCGACGTCAGATTTGGCCTAGCCTTCGTTCAACTCATTAACGTGGTACGTTGTTACGAAAGCACTCCTCCCCATTCTTAATACCTGATCCCGAATTTTCAGAACGAAAAAAATCAAATTATGAAGTCGAATGTTTGGCTCAGATTGGTAAGTTAATTATCCACTTCCATTCTGTAGTAATCTAAAATTCATCTCCGTTAATCTCAGGTGTGGAACGACTATCAGCTTCAATGGGACGAAGCTGATTACGGAGGAATTGCCGTACTCAGGTTACCCCCCGACAAAGTGTGGAAACCTGATATAGTCTTATTCAATAAGTAAAATTGGATTTGGGTAAAAAGGGCAACACTATACTAATTTTTAATGCTTTTAGTGCTGACGGCAACTACGAAGTTAGATACAAGTCTAATGTGTTAATTTACCCCAACGGCGAGGTGCTATGGGTACCGCCCGCAATTTATCAGGTGTGAAGGTAAATTGGGTCAACAATATAAAATTTTAATGCGTTCGTTTCCAGAGCTCTTGTACCATAGACGTCACCTATTTTCCGTTTGACCAACAGACTTGCATTATGAAATTTGGATCCTGGACTTTCAACGGTGATCAAGTGTCACTCGCTCTATACAATAACAAAAACTTCGTAGACTTGTCGGATTACTGGAAGTCCGGAACGTGGGACATCATTGAAGTGCCCGCCTACCTCAACATATACGAGGGAAACCCTACAGAAACTGATATCACATTTTATATCATCATTCGCCGCAAGACTCTGTTTTATACGGTCAATTTGATACTTCCTACAGTACTCATCTCGTTCCTTTGCGTACTTGTATTTTATTTACCAGCAGAGGCCGGTGAGAAGGTATCGAAAATTTGCCCCTACCCCCCCTCCCCATGAGTGTTTTTATTTTAATTAATTTATTTTTCTAGGTGACATTGGGTATTAGTATTTTACTATCACTCGTAGTGTTTTTACTGCTCGTTTCAAAAATCCTGCCACCAACCTCACTTGTGTTACCGCTCATTGCGAAATATCTACTTTTCACATTTATCATGAACACCGTTAGTATTCTCGTTACGGTAGTGATAATCAATTGGAATTTCAGAGGGCCTAGAACGCATAGGTTAAGTATTTCGTCGGAATTGATTTTGAAGAGAATTTATAAGTTTGGTTTGTGTTTAGAATGCCTTCGTGGATCCGTTCTGTATTCCTCAATTATCTACCGGCAATGTTGCTAATGAAGCGACCACGTAAAACAAGATTGCGATGGATGATGGAAATGCCTGGTATGGGTGTGCCACCCCACCCTTACGGTTCTCCAGCAGACATTCCAAAACACATAAGGTAATTTGAATAATTCAGCCAAATTAATCGTCTTAACCGAGACATTTCCAGTTCTATCGAATCACAAAGTAAAGTCGAAGTAATGGAGTTATCAGACTTGCACCATCCAAATTGTAAAATTAATCGAAAGTTAAACTCGGATTTGGGTGTAGGTGTGGGGTCTGAAAGTTGTAGAAGAGAAAGTGAAAGCTCGGATTCTATTCTTTTATCACCAGAAGCTTCTAAGGCAACGGAAGCCGTCGAGTTTATCGCAGAGCATTTACGCAACGAGGACCTCTATATTCAAGTAAGTGAAACCCGGCAGTGGGAATGGTTTGATTTAAGCGGTGTGTTTTGCAGACTAGGGAAGATTGGAAGTACGTGGCGATGGTGATCGACAGACTCCAGTTGTATATGTTCTTTATCGTAACCACTGCTGGTACGGTGGGAATCCTCATGGACGCACCTCACATCTTCGAATATGTAGATCAAGACAGAATCATCGAAATATACCGCGGCAAATAAAACCTTGGCTTTCCCCCATCGCTGGCTAACAAATCATGTGGCTTCCATGCGAGAACCGCACAAGGCCTACCGGTTCGGTGTTCGGTAATAGTGACTGGGGCGATGTGACATTTTGTCAGCCCGATTTTTTTTTTATTTTTGAGACACTGCAGCGTCAGCGCTTGGTGATTGTTATAAACACACGACGTACCGAAAATGATTTATTTCGTTCCTTATATCGCCGAGTGACAATCGTTATGATTCCGCGTGTGCTAGATAACGGAAGGCCTGATAAAACGGTGTATTGTCGATATCGTTTCGTCGTAGTGGTCACGTCTGAACGATGGCTGATTCTAGTTTCTAGCCGATTCTTACGTACACTGAGAATCAGTTGTTAACGGTGGCAAAAGATTCGTATTGTTAAAGACCTGATCCGTAGTCAGCTCAATTGCCAGATTGTAAAGTCTCCCGGAGCCCCCACACCTCACTGGTCAGAACGTTTCTTCTGCCGACTCGGAGCCGCCTCAGCGGTTTCGCTTCGGAAGAACCAACACAACGGTCGTGCCAGCCAAGGCATCACACCTTCGTCGAGGACAATAGACCCGTGCGCGAGCTCCAGCGACATCAGTCAAATATTAACACTGTCGTATGTTTAGATTAGAGTAGAATGGATGAGACTGGGCAGTGTTATACTGTAATGTACTGCATCGCGTCGTGTCGGCGGCCTGGTCTGAAGCGAAGTTCCTGCCGCCTCGGCACCAGGTCCAGGTTCATCCCTATACTAGTTGTGCAGGCCCTCGACAGCAGACAGCCCGATAGCCGTTGACACCAACTCCTTGTACATACGAACATGACTCTTTAAGCACCTTGTGTTAACACGTTTCAACATCGTACATGTTTATTTTTTTGTTGAGTCACGAACTCATTTTTGATAAGGCCTAATTTCCTGTTGTTAATCATTTTTTATTTTTGAATGTTATCAATTTTTTGTAAAAAAACTAAACGTAAAAAATTGCTCAAAACTCGGATGTGTATGCAATCATCAATATTCCATAGACCGTTTAATAAATATTATATAAATATGTACAGTAATGTGATTGATCACTATAGGCACGTCTTCAACTATTTTTTCGGTTACTTTTGGCTCATTTTGTTTGAAATTTCGATTAAACAATATTAAAATATCACTATTTCATAAATAATTAGGGGTAATAATTATTCTTCGGAAAAGTTTGATGCATGGATGTGTATATTACTGAATGGTCTTCCAAAGTTTTAATATTGTTTGTTGGAATTTTCATCCACGCATTTGCGACACACTTTTTTACGAACTATATACGCAATAACGGGTCATAGCTGTACATTAGTTAGCTACACGTGCTAATAGTTATCAGATGTAAAATAACGTTGTTACTGATAGTTACTAATATAGGAATCTGTACCGTATAGCACTGCCTGCCCGTGTTTCAGCACATAATCGCTTGGAACACTTATTGACTATTTAATACAATAAATAATCATTTACCTGTTATAATGTTAATGTACCAGACAGATGCATTTACAATAAAAATACGCAGAATAATTGTTATTAATTGCCAATCGTTTAAATACCTCAGAAACCTGTCCTAACAACAACATACCTTAAGTATAAATCATTAGTTGATATTCACTGTATACTGTCCTAACAACAACATACCTTAAGTATAAATCATTAGTTGATATTCACTGTATACATGTTGAAGCTATGACATAACTTAACAGTTAAATAACAGTTTCGTTAAAAACGAAAATACAACACTCGTTAATTCTCAACCGTAAAAACGTCTACAATTAATTTCATTTACATCCACAATCAACATTCTCAAAACAAACCGAAAGAATTTCAACACTTTCAACCCAAAAACAAACTGTGAAAAATAAGCGATTTAAATTTAGCGGGCCGCATTCCGTTCGTGTTATTTACCACCCCACCCCACAAAAACAATAATTTTGACAGAGCTGTCATCCCTATAACCTATGTTTCTAAAAATAATTGCAAAATATTGGCAAATAGGTAAATATCTTAAAATATGTAAATAACGACGTCATTAATAAATTACATCAAATTGATCGTTTTTTTTTAGTTATTTAATAAAATGCGCTGTGAACTTAACCTCAAATTAACCTTACCGTGAATTGAAGATAACCAAAATGCCTGGGAAAGTTAAAGTCAAGATTATTTCTGGAAGGAATCTGCCCGTCATGGATAGATCCAGTGATACCACCGATGCCTATGTTGAAATAAAATTAGGGAGCACAACCTACAAAACTGATGTTTGTCGAAAATCTCTGCACCCGCAATGGAACTCAGAATGGTACAGATTCGAGGTAACTTCAGATAGCGTAAATATGCAGACATTTTATTATTTGATTCTTTCAGGTTGATGACTCGGAACTGCAAGATGAGCCTTTACAAATTAGACTAATGGACCATGACACATATTCTGCAAACGATGCTATAGGAAAAGTGTATTTAGATTTAAATCCTCTTCTGCTACCTGCGGCTGGTTTATTAGTGAGATGTGGATGGAACGGTGACAGCAACCATGAACATCCATCAAATTCAGTCATGTCCGGATGGATACCAGTTTATGACACAATGCATGGGATCAGAGGAGAAGTTAATGTTATTGTTAAAGTGGAATTGTTCTCAGATTTTAACAGATTTCGACAATCATCCTGTGGAATTCAATTTTTTTGCTGTAATTCTCATTCTCCATTTGTTATGGTAATATTAAACAAATGTTTTGTAGCCAAATCAATACCACATGGTTATTTTGCACAAACTGTCCATGGGTTTGTTGAAGAACTAATAGTAAACGATGATCCAGAGTATCAATGGATTGATAAAATTAGAACTCCTCGTGCTTCCAATGAAGCAAGACAAACACTATTTTTTAAATTATCGGGAGAACTGCAAAGAAAAATTGGCGTTAAAGCGCTAGATTTGGGCGGAAATGCTGTTATTGGTTATTGCCAATGCTTTGACTTGGAGGGCGAATCAGGAATAGTAGCACGAGGGATTGGAACAGCTGTAACTTTAGTTAAACTTCTGGATGCGCCGCACTCAAATATCACAGAAGCTGTGAATGAAGAGTAAGTGCACATATCAATTCTAAATGAACAAAATATTTGAATCAGTAATGAAGGGAATAATGTATATTTTTCTTATCCTGTTGCATGTAGGCGTGCACAGAGTTACTTAAAATTCCTTGGCTCTGAAGCTGGCTTTCGCCTCAATCTTTGTCCCGTCACTGAAGCAGTTTTTCCAGTTACCAAGAAATCATTTCCTTCTCAATTTTATACACCATTACCAACCCTTGATATTGATAATCCAAGATACAAACATATACCGAAACATCTATACACCACTGAATTTCCACATCAATTAAGATCCACAAAATCAAATCCAGCATTGAATGAACAGATCCATCATCCATCTGTAAAAACACTTTTAAAGCAAGAAGATATGAGAGGTACTCCTGGTTATAGTTTTAGCCAGAAATTCAAAAATTTCAAATATTCCTCACAAAACATGCTATCTAAAAAAATGACTGCATTAAAAGCCAAATTAGGAGATTCAGGAATTGGAGAAGAGATAGATCAAGAGAACAAAGCAGCACCAGAAAATCAAGAAAAGAAGAGAAGCCCTTTCAAATTTAGACGAACTATCAGCGATTCTAGTGTCATGGCAGAAGTGTTGGCAAGATCAGTAATAAATGCCCACAACAGTCTAACTTGTATTTTGGAAGCACAAGATTCTTTCTCTTCACAATATGATGATGAAGAAACCACAACTGACACAGCACCAGTTACTCCAAATACTTTAGAAGAACTAGAAGCTGAAACAAATTTGCGAGAAAAAACAACATCAGAACCATTTTTATCAGTACAGGATATTTCAGTAGAAACGCATTCTTCAATTGTTTCTTCATCCAGTTCAGATTCATTAAGTTCAGATGATGATGAATACGCCTCTGACTCTAAAGACATTAATTATGAAACTGTTAGCAATATAGTGAAAAATGTAGAATTGTTGGAAAAAAACATTACCAACAATAGCATGAAAAATTTTTCAAAACAGATGTCACTACCAGCTATTTCGTTTGATGATTGTGCAAATAAGCCAATTAATCCGTTTATTTTTCCATCAGTCGCTACAGAAAGTATTGATGAAGTGCCTACAGAAGAGCAAAGGTGTGATCTTTTAACAGAAGATTTACCTGATAATTATTTAGAATCGTTAAAAGCACCCATTGCAAAAATAGAAACAGATGAAGAATCAAATAGTGGAGATTCTTTAGATAATCAACCAATTGATCTGGAATTGGAACAAACTCTACCAGTTTCCAAAAAAGCTAAAACAATAATACCGCCTGTAAAGATATGTGGTGATATTAAACACAAAGGACTTTTTAAGACTGCCATGCAAACTATTCTTTTAGAAAAACTCAATATTATGGGTACTTACACACCTCCAATGTCCCCAGTTTCGATAACCGCAAAATCTAGCGCGTTCAGTGTTGGCTCTCCAACATCTTCTTCTAGTTCCATTCAAAACACCAGTAGAAGCCCAATTTTTCCCTGTGGGAAATTGGCAAGGTCTTCTACAGCTCTTTCTTTGGACGATTTGGCACACAAACATGAAACAGTGCTTGGTGCCCCCTTCATTTCAATGTATAATATCAGGAGACAGCATTCAAATCCATGTTTATCTGAGATTGCTAATTTAAATAATTTTGACAGTCCCAGGAGTACCAAAGATTTAAAAATTTTTCAACAAACTTGTTTTTCAGATAGTGAATTGAATAAACCTAAAGGGGAGAAAACACTAACATCGTTTTTAAAAACAAGCGAACAGTCACAGGATAGTATTAACAAAAATAAAATTAATTTTATTAATTTACTTCGAAGAGATCAAAGTTTTCCCGGCGGGGAAGAACCAAAATCTAGTTTGAAAAGAGCTGGCTCACACGATCATTTTGAAAAGAGGAAATTTAATTTTTTACATTTAAGCAGGCGCAAATCTCATGATCCAGAGTGTAATTTAAAGAAAGTACAGAGTGATGATTTGCAAAAGAAGAAATTTGCGTTTTTGCCTAGATCTAGAAAGAGTTCAGAAGGTGAAGACAAAGGAAAAACAAATATTATTTCGAATTTTTTTCATAAACATGAAGCTAAAGATGATAAAGATACGTTAAAGAAACATGGACTGCTTGGAACGGCTTTGGGAAATGTCGTAATGGAGACAGTGCAGGATATTTTAGCTACATCTAAAACTGATAAAAATGAGAAATCGGCTGAAGAAAAAAAATGTCCTCTTTTCCCTTCCTCTTCAATATTAACCTGTACTAATAATGATAATATTCCCGACGTATCTGATAAAGACTCGGCACCTATCAATACAGAAATTGATAGAAGCACAAGCATTAGCGACAATAATATGCATGCAAGCTTAACCCCTTCTCTTAGGAATAATAGTTCACCAGTTCCGGATTCACACCCTCTCGAACAAGGTCATCATAGGGCAGAGTCAGTTGGTACAAAGATGATTCAATCACCAGCTAAACTGAATACTGTACCTTGCATCTACCGACGGTCTTCAGATTCAGACTTAAGCATAACACCGAAAGGTGAGTTCAAGTTTTATTTTGAAATAATTCAAGTCACATTATTGCCACAGAAACGTCTAAAACACGCCACAAATGAAATCATTTTAAAGCATTTTTTTCTTTTCTTGGTTGATAATTTCTTACCGTAGGATTCTTTAGGAAAAGTGAGTATAATGCGCTTGCCCGACATAATTGTTGCATTTACTGTATCAGTGTCTCACGATTTGGGGTCACTAACATCCCTCATTCTTTATTTCAAATATACCATTTGATGTGGCAGCATTAGACTAGTGAGATCATTCTTTAACCCCCTTTTAACCATATGTGTAGCATAACTTGCTCAAGTTCTACAACTAATGAATTATTTTCCTGTAGGAAATAGTTTGACTGGGAGTGATCGATCTGCCGCTGGTCTCAACGGACACTTCTTAAAAAGCAATATTCTTCTAAGAGCTACTGTTCCCCAAGAAAATTTTGATATGTTGGAATATCCATTTTTAACAATGTCAAAATACCCACCTGGTTTTATTTCACAATTAGGTAACAAATAACATGGGTACATGTTAGTATGTTTATTAAATTATTGTAAAATTAAGGGGGAGCAGTCAGTGCAAGATCTGTTAAATTATTGGAGAGAATATCAAATCTTGAGGAACCAGAATCCAGAGATACATGGTGGTCTGAAATAAGAATGGAAATCAGATCGCATGCCCGCGCTTTAAATTGCAATGCAGTTTTAGGGTATTCAGAAACGACTAGCATATGGTACTCGAATTTTGAAGTTGTTTGGTGTTAAAACTCACATAAATATTTCCAGCGAGGATGTTTGCGTATTAAGCGCAAGCGGAACTGCTGCTGTGATTGGTTTTCGTTATACCGGCGAAATGGGAGATGGCATCGGAGGATTGCCCATAATCCCCAAACACAATAAAGATCTAATGAGTACTTCTCTGGATCGTACTGAATTTGAAAAGGAACGAGTTTTGCAGAAATCTCAAGAAACCGTAAATGTAAGCTTAAAGATGTTGTAGTAGAGTTAACTTGCTTTCGTTCTAGAAAAATAAAATTTTGCCGGAAAGTCCAGAACATGAAATAATGTCAGGACACGTGACTTCATCTTGTTCAATGTGTCATTTGCCATACAACACAAATAACGTTCCATTAAGAGCAACTGTTTTAAAGTGTAGTACTTGCCGTACTGGAAAAGTACCAGACGTTTTAATAGCGACAATCGAAGCTCCCGATGGTGCTCCTAGCATAGGCCGTGGTTGTTTTATACAGTCATTTGTTTGCAGGCAGTTAAAAGATTTAAGGGGTGAATCAAATGCTAAGGAAATTTCTGACGGTTTACCTTTCTTAGAATATGAGCTTCACAGATTACTTATTAATAAATTGAAAATCAAAGGGATGAATGCGATTTTTGGTTTAAAAATACGAATTTCGATCGGCGAAAAAATGCTTGTTGGTCTTGCCACAGGTACTGCAATATTTTTAACCCCATTGCCTACCCCGGTATTACCTAAACTAGTATCAGATCGTTCTTCTGATGAGAAAAAATTAGCAGACTTACAAAAATTATTAAACGAAACTGTTAAAAAGAACAGAGAAATATATCAGTTAAAAAATAGCGTAAGTATTTTAACTAATGTTTACAGTTTGTGTTAAGATCTAAATATTTTAGGATGATTGTCAAAATGGTCGCATTTTATCTGATGACGATTCGGAAGAGGAACAAACTTCTATAGACTTATCTATAGGCAATAAAGACTGTTGCGTCTTAGAAGTATCTAGTTATAATTTGCTAAACACATAATACTGTTTTCCCTTTTTAGGTTGATGATCCTCAAGATGCAGATGTGGTGAATATGTTAATGGAAGAGCGCCCTCCAGATGGCTTCCATGTAGTTAATACAGAATTCGTCCCAGGTTTAGAAGAATTGGAAATTATAAAAAATCTTCAAATGTTCACTCAGATTTACCGAGCTAAATTCCAACCACCTTATAATTTTGACATTCACTTCCACAGACTCTTACAAAGTGTATATTTTAAATTACGAAGAATGGTACCTTGTGCTTTATGCGACTTGCAATTTCAAGTTGATTTACCTGAAACTGATGAAATTCAGTTATGTGTTTTGGGTATTTATGTGTATACTTAATTTATTTTGGTACTGATTAATGATTGTTGAAGGGATTGCGTTAGGTATAGGGGATCCCCAGAAAATGAAATTTAAGCGAAAAAATACTGCTACGAAAAGACACGGTAAATTTATTAAAATTTTTGTAAACCAAAATCTCACTCACTGTTTTTAGAAGACGACTTAATTTTTAATTTAGAAGAAGATCAAATTCCTGAAAATAGTATCCCAGCTCAAACAATCCAGACACATTTAAATGCACACACTTCAAGGTTAAGACAAAAGTCGCCCTTAAGAAATAGAATTCAGACTGTTAAACAGAGACATGTAATTGGTCATATTTGTTAAGAACACTTTAACTTATGAAATTGTTACAGATGCCTTATAGAGAGAGACATGGGGTTGATATTACGCCATTATCTTACGTACCTGGTGGAAAAATAGAACATTATTTAGGAAATTTAAATTTCTTTTTTATTAGAGAAACGACTTCTATTAGAGAGGTATCAAGTTTCACACCACATTAAAGAACAAATTATTTACATATTTTTCAATTACAGGAAGGTGGATTAAGTGGCTTTATTCACAGTTTTGTCACAGAAGTTTTAGCAATTGTTCGTGCACATGTCACCGCTTTAGGGGGCAATGCTATGGTGGGCTATTTCATGACTGAATGCGTTTTGAATCACAATCTTCATAAAAATCAAGTAAGTGATCATTTATATTAATTACACAATCACCCGTCCTACCGATTGGGCCATAAATCGAAAATGTCGAACGCTGTAGATTAAACATTTATTTATTACAAATAACTCTTGGAAAAAATGGTGCTTTAAATAATACAAGTACGTTTGAACGTATTGAAAATGAACATAAATGTTTAGCTTAGTCAGAGGTTATTCACATTAATAATATTTATTCATCAATAAAGGATTGTAAATAATTTTGCGATGGTTACTGATTAATTTCAAAAGGAAATTGACGTGTTGAGAAAATTATTTGTTGTACTTTCATTAACGGAAACTCCGATTATTTTATTGCCGTGCACTGAATTTAAAACTGACAATTTCGTGTTGATGGATAAGTTCCGATTAGTGGCGCCTCCGCGTGTGTGTCCGTCTAACTACTATAAGGTACATCAAAACGAAAGAATGTTAAAAATAAATATAAAGATTTATGAAGGCTCAACTATTTATATTGTGCTAGAGATTGCGCTATTTTTACAGTACTACAAAGCTAAATAAATAATGTTCTTTGCAATCTGATAAATCTGTTTACTTCTTTAACAAATGTTATACATAGTGATTCATAAAATAACCATCGCTAAAAATTATGATAGATTATTTTTAACCGTTTCTCGTTATAATTTTTATTCCTGTTAAAGCACAACTGCAATTCGTCGCAACTTTAAGTTTTATAGACAGGAAATGTAGAAACTCTCATTAACTAAAATTGCAAGTTCCTCCAGCGGCTATAATTATACTCAAATTGGCATGCAACTAATCGGGGATCATTTTTTTGACCGATTTATTAGTTAGCGTTATCATTCATTATTAATTAACTGAAATTAGCTGAACAATTAAGTTCGTCGAACCGAGTCGTTGGTTTATCACCCTTTTATGATCAATGAGTCAAGTTCTATTGTATTTATTATTGATTGAAACAGAGGCAATGATAATAATAGAGTTGTCGCGTGCGTGTATTTAAATTTGCTTTAATTGTGTAAATATTAATGGCATCTACAATTCGACTTCTAGATGGCGCAAGCAGTACAGGGACCACTATAAATTGGATGTTTATCATGGTTTTGAATTTTTGTTGAGAAATTTTCATTAAGAATGAATTGCGGTTCTTAATGTTTTATTTATCAAAAGAATTTGCGACGAGAGACAAAGAGACATTGTAATTTTATATCTCAGCGCCAGCCTCTTTGTAAACGGGAAATTCTTGTAATGATCACCTCAAGATCCACACAAGCTCTTTTACATCTCAAATTTCACGATCAGATTTTAAAATTTTTCTCTTTATTCTAATGCCAATGAAATTATGACAAGTTTTTTTTTTTTAACGATTGCAGATAAAATATCTCTTATATTGTAACATTTTTTGTTTGTTTTATGGTGGCAAATGTTTATTTGAATTATAGTATGATATGTTTGTTTTAATGAAGTGTTTTTATTAGCGATTTTAATTTGCCTCAAACTAGATAAAACTGAGTTTATACAAAAATAAATTATATCCCTCTAACATGTTAACCAAAGAGAAATTTGCTTTTTTTCTTAAAGAATTATCTGAAATTTAAAACTAAGTAATTGAAAACATTGGCAACGTCCATATAACAGTGGATAAGTGACTTGCAATTATGCCGATTGTGCGACAATTTAAGATGCGTCAAAAATCTAAATATAATCGCAGTTGTTTAAATTGTAACCCATTCAAATAATAGCACCGAAAATAAATTTATTCTGAGCGTTTGGTAATAAAATTTTAAACCTTAGTCCGTCTCTGCGTAGGAAGGAAAAATCTTGGCGCCCTTCCAATTTTCTTTAAAAAAAAATTGGCATACAGTCTCTGGAATCTGAGAAAAATCCCATTTTCGAGTGACATCCTAATGATAAATGTGGATAAATCTCGGTTAACACATCTTGTTCATACATTCTATTTTATATGTGAATTTTAAATTAGATATTTGTTTTAATATTAGCAAGAAAAAAAAACTATTTTGACGCTTAATGACATCAGAAAATTGCTACACTCAACCTTGTGAATCTTATTGCATATATATTTTTTTAAACGGTGACGTCAGATCAGAATTTTTAACTTAATTTCGTTTACATGCACGGGTTTTTTTTATTAACTGTACCTATAATTTTGTTTTAAATTAGTGCTGCCAGTTCTATTTTTAAATTTCTTTTCAATTTTATGTATGTTATTAATCTGCGGAAATCAAAATTTTCATTTTAATTGAAAAATAATTCGAAGAAATTAGCATGCATGCAAGGTTTTGATACATTTTAGGCTTCAGGCTTTCATCACTCTTTGAAAATATCGGAAGCTTGTTAAAATCTAAACCCATTTTTGTTTAATCTTGTCATATTCGGCTAAGATTAATTATTATGTAAATTGTGCCTGCTCTGCCTAGCGGGATAAGAGAGATCATGTGCTTTTCAGCTTACTATACCATAAAACAAAACGATTACAATAATGGACAGAATTCGTTCTTAATTTATTCGACTTCGGCTTGCGTTAGGTTAGGATTAAAATACGATTGATTGTGTGAAAGCACGAGAAAAGTCGTCTGCACACAGAATATTCCCAGAACAGTGAAAAAACCATATGGTGCCTAATTATAGCGAATTTAGTGACCCTTTGTTTCCTGTGAGGGGCGCAGTACACTACTCAGTAAAAATAATGACGCCACCAACATGCAAACTCATAAAGCATGAGTGTGACGCCATGCCGGTCTGCCGATTGCGTCTGTTGAGGATGATGCATGATCTCTCTGTAATTCTATTAATATATTACACTAAACAAATTATCTCATGAGCGCGCAACCATTTCTGTTGATTGAGGCAATTATAGTCATCACCCAATAAAAACCGACTGAATATGTTGTTAACCATGAGAACTTCCATTTTATTTTTTATTATTATTATTTGGTTTTTAGGTTATCATAACAAAATATTTTAAAACTGAGAAAACATGTTTTCTAGCCAACTTTGCATATATTGTTCTAAAGAATTCTATTATTTGTTATGTCACTCGAAAACATGTTGCAAATTAATATAAATAGCATTTTTTAAAAGAGTAGACACAAAATTTGCAAACGTGGGGAAGCGATATTTAACTCTTTTATTTCTGCTTTCGAGAGGTAATTATTTAAACCAAAGAGTCTTTTAATGTATGTACTGACGAGATTAATTGGTGTGTGAATTTAAATATCCCAAACTCCAGATTTATGCAAAAAATTAAAATAACAAATAAACAATAAGGCAGTAATAATACTTACATCATATACACACACTTATAAATAACTTAAAATATGACACATTTTGTAAGCATCGTTATTAGATTCATACTATAGTGTATTCGTAATAATAAAATAATGAAACTGAAAATTAAGATGAGAATATTTCTATTTACATGAATAAATCTACCCATTGTTAATTAAATTAATTAAATAATTATGTTGTCCTGATGTAAGAAAAGGATGACTGTAATTTTGTATCTTGGAGTATGACGGCGGAAATGTGGGATTCCGTTTTTAAACTTGGAACTGCAGAACTAGACGTCTGACTAATATATCCGAATTCCAAGTTGGAAGTCGCAATTATACTAAATCGTAAAAGCGACACTAAGGATTTTATTATTTGTAACATCATTACAAAACATGTGGTGCAAATCTTGTCGACCTAGGCTAACAAATCATAACTTTATGAATGTTAAAAAATAACTGTTTTCACATATTTTTGTTTTGGATTTGGACACACGTCATTGTCAGTTATTAAATCAAACAGAAAACATTGGAGATATAAGGAACGATAACTGACAATTTAAGAAAATTAATAAAATATAATTTATGAAATTATAAAAAAATAATTTAAATTTATACACCAAACATGGTGTAAAAGAAACTAAGTTATTTATTAAGATATGAAAATGAAACTCGTTACTCGACCAAGTATAATTTTACATTTCGGGTTCACCGGAAATGATCACAACTTTTTTGTTTTAAACATAATACCATTTATATTTTTAGAATCAATTCTTAACACGATGATCCTGTTCAAGTTTTTTTTCTTTTTTTTTTTTTGATGATTAAAATGAATCACATAAGATGGCTTTTTCAAATGGAAATGGTTGATTTGGAGCATTTTCTAAAAAATGTAGCGATACCTGTAACTAGTTCAGAATTGAATTGTACAAATTTAATTTTGTCCGCTCTCATTATTTATTGGAACAAGAGAGAAATAAATGAAAAAACATAGCAACTCATTGTTGTCGCAATACTATAGGTTATAAATATTTTTCGACTAATGACGGGTTTTACAATTTAGGGACAGAAATTATTTATTTATTAATCAGACTTTTGTCTGCAATCTAGAACATAATTGTTTGTTGAATAATAATTAGAATAATACCAACAGATTAAAGAGTAATTGATAAAATTTATTCGATGCCCTATAATTTGTCCAATATTGAAATCATATGTTACAAAAAATTGTATTCAAGTATAGGCTAAATTCCAAATATTGTAATTCACAAGAAGTACGTTCTTCAGATACGATTTGAAAATCGTAAAAATTTGAAAAAACGGTTATTGATTTATTTAAAATCAATTTGACCTTATTTTTTAAATACGCAATATTTTTTTATGTTAAAAACACTAATAGTTTGATGTTAATTCCAAAAATTGAAAAATATGAATACCCATTTAAAATTTTAAAAATGAAGTCATTTTCGACGAAATTGGAAATTTCCATTAAATAATGGACTTTTATATTAACCTCTGCAAAGGTTTTATATTTCAGTAAACAAATACAAACAAAGGAGGTGAGACTGGTTTCATTTATATGTGCATATGCCTACATATAGTATATATTTATAACAGAAAATTGTGTAAAATTTAATGTTGGAAATCTAAATTATAAAAATAAAAATGTTTTCTACTTTAGTTATTTTAGTTCAATTTTGAAATTTTCAAAAAATATATATTTTGGCTAAATTCGTGATACTTACCGCGCATTATAAAAAAATATGAAATTTTTATTGTGAATAAATCGTCAATTTTTGGCGCAGTAACGAAATTGCAGTAGGCGCTGGAAAGAGATACAAAGAAATGTTTTTATCAAATTGTCAACACAAATTTATCGAATGAGTTATGAGTAATTTGTTGACAGTGCAGTGTGTTAAAAAATGATTTCTATTTTCTCTTTATTGACAGAATGACCAATGACTCCCACTGATTGAAAGACGATTCACTATCTTTATTTCCTTTGGTTACCGAACTGATATCACTTTTCCTTTCTTTTAAAACGCCTCTTTTTGGGTATTTCTATTTGCGCACAAGAATCGGAAATGATTATTCAGATCTGATTATACTGCGAACAGTGTTCGTACTTTCCATATTTCATTGTAAATTATTGAAAAAACGATGTTTTTGTTTCATATCAACGGTTTTATGTTCAAAATAATGCTTTAACCACGCAGTGCCGAACATAAATAAAATTAATTTTAGAAAATGCTTCAGTCTTGTATAAGAGTTGCAAATTTAAGAATGTTTTAAAAGTCACAAGCACTCTCGAGTTCATTTGTGTAATTTGAGACATTAAAGATTGTTTTATTATAAATTAATTACCTCATTATTCTGACGGAAAAGAATTTTTATGGAGAACCCTTTTGCGTAATTGAATGATGGTTATACCAAATTTTCATAACGACCTTTTAATTTCTAATTTTGCCCTTTTCAGGGACAATGCCTTATCAACGTTGGAGGAGACGTGGTTTTCGTTTCGTATTTTAAAGAGGACCCTTAGATGTTTTTGTAAACGAAAACGATTTGTGATTAATGTACTTAATACCATTAAATAAAATACAGGATATTCAAATTAGTTGGGGCATTTTTCGACATTTATAATGAATTCGTGTGGCTTACATTTCGGATTAATTTTCAAGTTTAAAACGCCAATATCGCGTTTTTATCTCGAGGATAGTTCTCATTTTTATGACGTCAAATTTGTATTATAAATAACATTTAAGAAGCTTTCGCGGCTTTGCCAAAAATACTTCCACATCGAAACATGCCCTAATAACCCCAGCTCAAATTACATCACTTCGCATTTTAATGGTGAGGTCCGTTTTTTCTTAGAGGTTCACTAATAAAAGAATATTTTAAAAGTATTGTCGTTTGTTATGTAGTATGTAGAAGTAGTGATTTTTGCATTTTTCGGGTTAGTTCAACTTGTGTTCTCGGGATAAGCTCACTATAGTAAATTTTACTCTATATTTTTGGACGTAATAATATATTTTTTTAGTACTTAATTTTATTGTAATGCATAGAATTGTGATTGGTTTCTCGTGGTTTGTAAAAATGATATTTTCGTAGGTTTTGCCAGAAATCACAGTTCTATAGCAAATATTGTCTGTACCTAAACATGACAAATATAAATCTGATTGTTTGACTGTATTTATTGTTTTGGAAATTATTGTTAAATAAAAGTCTTGGGTATTATCGATTTTGTCAATGATTCCATATAAATAATACAATTTGGGTGAATGCGAAGAATTAGGTAAGTAGCAAAGTTTATGTGATTTACGTAAACATTCAAGGCTTCTGTTTATTATGCCTATTATCGATTACAGTCATAATGTATGTTGTTTTAAGTTAAATATTTAAAGCTTAAAATAGTTTTTCGAAATAATAGTCAACTCTATACTTATAAATATATTATTATTAATTTAATTACAATAATTAATACTGTTTTTTTACACATACATAACTATTGAAATAATTAAAAGCGTTAAATTCCCAAGTTTAATGAAATAAGATCATTGCAATTAAACATAATATTTGATTGAAATCAGTCGGTACAGGAAGAAGCATTATTGACTGAGGAAGTGTCATCTTATAAACCGAAACGTCTTCCGAAGCGGAGAAAAACATGGTCGACATCTTGCCTTTTAGCGTTAGCGTTCACGTTTCTTTCATCCAATCTCCGGTCTGTAATAACAAAATTATTTTCAAACAAAACCCCTTTGTAATCTTGGTTAAGCAATGAATTTTAAAAATTCATAAATATTCAATGGATGTACTTCATATGTAATGCAATATTTTAAATTATTTAAAATACTTACATTGTTCCTCGGGAATGACATTTTCGCTTATTACTTGTTCAATGGTATAGCATAGTTGGCGTAAGTAAGGGCTGGCTTCTTGAGGATTATTGGGTGGACAACTGATGACGGATGCTGACGTCGAAGAACTGGTCAAAATGACTGCGATAGCGCCCAAAACAACAGCGACCAAGGTGTATTGTTGCATTCTAAAAATGATCAAATAAAGTAAACATTTAAAATAAAATGAAAATATTTGTTCGAATGGTCATTCGATATGGCAAACATCACGTTTTTGGTTCGGCTAGTTCTGATCACGTAAAACAAATGCACATCATCTGCAAATAGGAATCTCACGAACAGAATCCATATTTTCCAATTATTTACAAAAGGCAATATCGTTTATCTCATTAAAGCACGGAACTCGGCAAAGAGCTTATATCGAGTGCCGCTCACCATATAAGATGAGCTGCTATCTAATTAATATGCAAATTACGCATACCGATAATCCCTATCAAATTTTAAATTTGATATATCACAAACAATATTCTATTGTGTTTCAATTGAGTAATCAACTGACTTTCAAATTTAACATTACGAATTTTTCACTATATATGTTTTGAAAATAAAACCTCAAATTTAATACTTTTGAAGTTTTTTACAAAAATAAACTTAAAGTTTGAGCATTTTATGAGCACCTTTGCTTGCTTAAAGTCAAAATTAATAAGCACAGACAAATAAAAAAGTTGCATTTACGTGCAACAAATTACGGAGTGGAAAAACAAACAGCCCTTCTCCTCATAAATTTAGATAAAATTATTACAAAAATAACAACATTCAAGATAAAAAAATTTACAACACAATAAAGCACGGAAAAAGAACTGTCACTAATTTTTCCGGGACTTGGAAAAATGTCCGCCAAAAATCAACCACTTACTTGGGGTGAGGAACTGTGAACAGAGTGAACTATCACTGGAAACTTCAGTGTTAATGTGCCGTTTGGACCAGATGAGATCTCCTTTATATGTTGGGGGCGCCTACGTTTCTTTGCGCTTTTCCCACCCCCTGAATGTCACCATGCTTGCGCATCGTCACCTGCTTTCATAAAACCATTAACAAACTATATCCTTTTACCTACTGGCATCTATCAATTCATCTGACAGTCGTTAATTAATAGATTATATGCCGCTTCCCTTTTTAATTGTTTTATCTACCCCAAATAAGATAATTCAATCATGGGGAACAGAGGCCGGACACTTAACTTACCATAAACTAGCGCTGCAGACAAGGACGGCACAGTTTCACGGATTTGCTTTTCATTTAATTATCACGTGACTGAAATTTATTTTCTATAATGAGACACCCTGTGTTATAATCTTTCAATAAGTTCTGTTTTCGTTCAGGTTTTAATTACACGAAAATATCGATGGCCTCTATAAAGTTACATTCAAAAATAATCCACTCTATAAATTGTTTTCAAACGCCCTGGAAAATCCTATTTGACAATTTCCACTCAGTGACGGGTCCATGGATTTATCATGTCTTTAAGAAGACACCAATACTAACTTGAACTTGTTTTGCGTTCGGAAATTACATTTATTCCAGCAAGTAAATACACTACTTTACAGTAATATATTTGATTACATTTTAGTTACATTTTTCGATATTTCTGAAAAATATCTCGTATTGTTTTATAAAATTAAGTACTCTCCGCAATGCAGACTTTGTTTTTCAATTTAAGAATGGGAAAATAACTTTTTTTTTTAATTTAGAAAGTCATAGAAATCTGTTCACTATCAAAATAGCGTTTCTCAAAACTTCTCTTCTTCTCTCTCACTGAAACGTACAATTTTTGTTTGAGTCATTTCTGTACGTGTTGTGAACCTCACTAGATATCAATAGCAGGCTAAAATCAATTTATTAATTAAAATTTAATCCCAACCTGTTCTTTTCAATTAATAAATAAACATGTAGTTCACTATTTCACTGATAGTATTCGAATTGTTGCATAACTGATTTTTCTAAAAGTGCGTTTTTAAGAAATTATAGTTACACCAATTTAACACTTAAGATATATATAGCAAACAAACCCCGTGTAGTTAGGATTTTTGAACATTTTCAAAAACTGCAGTTAGACATCCCTAATATTCCTTTGCTTCACAGCATGTCCTAACTTTCGTCAAAACTGTGAGGGTTGTTTAAGACCCACGTTTTAAAAAAAAAAATAAAACTATGTATAACATTTGAATAAAAATATTTCAGTAAACATTATCAAAAATAAAAAGTCACCTGTGTATCTGAAAAAATCTTTCTCAAAGTGCTAAAAATACATTTTTCTTGTCTTAACTCACACAGAATTAATAAATGATTTAACGATTGGCATGCCACTAACTTCAATTTATTTATTAGTGGAGAACCTAATATTTTTTTAAATACATTTTGAAATCACTGCCAATTTTACATCAGAAAACGCTTTTCTGATTTCTGTTTTTATTTAATAAAATCAAAAAAATATCAGAAATAGGGTAAAATACTTTAATAAATAAGAAAGAATGAATGAAACATTTTTGACTTGTTATACTTAAGCAATCTTATTTTATTCTCTGAATATTCCAAATATTGAGAATCCATAAAATTAGACAGTGTATTTTACGCTAAAAACCTATCGCATTGGAATATGTTCCAGTTTTGATTCAGGAGTACTCTTAAAATTACTAAAAACATTTTGAAAAAATTAAACAAGCTCCTTCTCCATCTACAATAGCAGTTTATTCCAAAAAATGTGGACTAATTAAACAGTCGTATTAAACGTGTCGTATTATTTAGAATGATTTGAAAAATCGTCCCAAAAATATGTGGCCCACTTAAAAAGCAAAAGTTTAGGATCCCTAATACCCGCATTTTGATGCATCTTATCCCGCAGCAAGGGAACTGGGACTTAAAATAACAATTTGGATCACCTCCTAGGAAGCACAAAATGTTTAAATAATATATTTTTTTAATATTGGTTAAATGTTGCATATCAGATAAAAATATTTAACAAATATATTACGTTTTTGATAAATATTTCATATCAATTACTGAAAACAAAATATAAAAAAATAAGCTGGTTTATCAATTTTTTGCAACAGTGGAAATATAACAATTTTATAAATACAAAAATAAATAATAAAAATGGTCTTCAGTATATAGATATCACTACTGTGTTGACGTATATGGTTTTTTTGTGTACGTTGTATAAAGAATGCATGCATATGGCTACGCAGATGCATGGTTATATGATATAATACACTATAGTGACAAAACTTTAGTAGAAATTCAACGCTCTCATCTCTAAACTGCTCGAGACGGTATATAGATACACATCTCGAATATGTATGGCTGCCACACCGATGATTCGTTCCGAGTATTTAAAGATGAGAATGGTAAATTACTGTCTATGTTTACTTAATGTTGATTACAAATATTTCATCCTTAATAAAACTCGGTCGTTTAATAAAATAAAATAATAATAAGAATAATATTTAACAAACGTTACGTGCTGTAGGGACTGTATACCATGAAACTTCGATTTTTATCGACAGTATGGTTCAATAAAATAAACGTGATTGTAAATCGTGAGTCTGCCAAAATTAAAACAATGGTTAGAAAAGAATAAAGAATTTTAATGATTTTAAGAAAGTTTGGGCTTAAATCAAAATTTTTTTTAAAAACACGGTTTCCTTTTTGATAATCACAATTTGGTTAACGTTTGTAACAAAAAGTATAATACGAAATGATCGTGAAATTAGAATCTAATTTTTGGCCACCTCTTCTTGAGGAGTCTTGGCGCGGCTTTGTATAATTAGTCATGAAGAAACATTTTTTTGAAAAAAAAATTCCATCCCAACTGGTAAAAATTTCAATAGTTATCAAATGACTCCGTTCTGCAACTTCCGAATTCGTTATTGGAAAATTTATTATGTGTATCTCTGAACACTGGTAAATAATGTATTGTAGGTTTTAGGTCATTAATTTTAATTAATATGACCTATTTACCAGTAACATTACAAGAAAAATTGGAGGTGGGTACAATATCTGTAAGTATCACACTTAATAAGTGTATAATTAGAAATAAAAGGATTTCGAAAAAGTTCCGTTTAATTATTATCAGTGTATGTATTACCAAGCCACGACTCGTTCCTGTTTTTATGCAAATAATTGAAAAAATATAGCATGGAATGTTTGAATGATTTACATACAGTTCAAAGAGTTCAAATCACATGTAGAGGACTTTGATTTTTCAAAGCGTTTGAGAGCTGCCTGCAACAGGTAAGTGTTGCAGTATTCAAACTGATCCACTTATAGTCAGTTTAAGGACAAAGGATTATAGAATTTGAAGTTGCGAAGGAGTTTACTACAACAAGATACAAAGCCTGTTACAACTTGACATAAATTAAGTTAAACGACATAAAATAAATTAATTATGTTATTATGTGTTTTTATTGTTTTTAAACTGATATAAACGATCGTTTTTATGGTTATGGAACAATGTATAGGAGATAAATGAAAATAAAATACTGCAATAAATATTAAAATATGTTCCATCGAACAAGATGTCAGTATTGCAGAATATAAATTGCTTTTGTTCCTTGGTGTATTAAATTTAAATTTAATATTAAATCCATTCATTATTAATGTTGTTTTTGTTATACAGTAACATGGAAGGAGAAAAAAGGTCATTTTTGATTTAGTTTGGCAGAGACAATGCCAGGACATACATGAAATCTTGTTTCCTTTTGATAGAAGCATTATAATGGCATATAACTTCAAAGATCCCTAATTTGTTCTTAGTACAACGCGTGTATAGCTTGAAGGAGGTCCAAGAGCTTAATTGAATCCTGGTCAGGTCCGCTAATCATCAAAGACAGTGTAAACATTCCATTATAGAATGTTAAATGTATCCTCTGCGTGGTAACGTACGCATATTCATAGAAATTGTAATCAGTTTTCAGAATGACGACACATTTTCTTAAAGACAGCAGAGCTAATAGGATGGAGTCACCCTAGAATCGATACCTGAAAGTTAATCAAAGGATCGTATCAATATTTGTCAAAATTAAATAATTGTGTTGACAGACACGGGCGCTTTATTGTGTTCGCTTTAATAAAGTGACTTATAGGCCTTAAGACCAGGTTGACAATCAATATTACACACTCGTTTTTAGGGGGGTAATATTTTTTAATAGCGGCAGTAACAATAAAAATAAAAAATTACAGTTTTTTAATTGTTTAGACAGCGATCATAACGTTATAAGAAGAGTTATTAACAATGTTCTCGGGGATTCCACATTTCATTTTCAAAAATGAACGTTTCCATTAATGAAAAACTACAGAAGTAGTAAACATCAGATCAATGTATTGCGTAGTGGTCGAATTTATTCAGGAACTGCATCGAAAGGACGATTAAGCCTTCTGCAAGGTTAGAGTCCTGACGTAAAGAAGCGAGAGCGGTAGGGCCAATTTAAATAATACAAAGTCTCGCTTGGAATACTTAATTGAACTCTCTAAGCGATAAACAACAATTATTTACTAATAGACGTACAGATGCTCGCAGGTTGATCCCTTAGTTTACTATTCAAGACACATTTACGCCATATTCGAGTAATTTTTTTTTTTACAAAACGTATTTAGACAATGAGAAGAGGCGTAAACTATTAATATCGCGCCCTTTCAACGGTCTGAAAGATGCAGCAATCGTAATAAAAATGTTTAGATTTGTGTGCGATGTGTTTCGTTGTAGAAAAGATAGATTTGATACGTAGCGTTCATTTTACCGACAATCGTCAGAAAGCGGGGTCTGCATATGAAGAAGAGGTCAAAAGTCGTGAACAATAAGGTCATTTGCATGTGTGTACAAAGACCGGAAAGAATTATACATAATGTTAAAGTTATAAGTTGTATGAAATATGTAATCTACTATAATTTCAGATGTGGTAGCTTAGACAAACAAATTTTCGATGTAGGTACACCCATTATCTACTTAGATAAGATCCATATGTTCATGACATGGAGTTACAGGTTGATTTATTTTATCACAACGTTTTACTGAAATTACTCTTAAATGCACTGTCTTTGCGAACAGGCATGACATAAAGTGGGAGTAAATAATAACAGCACCACCAAATTATTATCTGGTAACAATAATAGTTCAATTAGCTAACACTTCTGACATCGTTTACTTTACCTACAATATTAAAGAAACATTGGTTTTGTAAAAATATACAGTGCTTACTCACACGCATTTACAATCTCCATACCAACACCAATGAAAATATTCAAAAATATGCGCCTAAAACGATCCAAATTTCAATCATTCACGTGGGTGTCAATTGAAGAAAAACGTCTAAACATGTTTATTCTATTCGCTCTCAATATGTCATAACAAAAGTCATTGAAGAAACAAACAAACAAAAAATTGAAACCATAGCTTATACTTATTCATATATTTTCCTTTTCCTTAGGTTTCATATTTTATTGCCAATAATCCTTTTTACGACCTCAATTTGTTGGTGATATTTTTATAAGTATTCTTTTTATCGTTTTACCCCAGAAAACTTACACTTTCACATGTGTACATGTTTTTTAATATCCACCCCAATCTAAGTCGCGTTAAAAAACTGTCAATTTTATGTGTACACCATCAACGAAGTACTTATTGTTAATTTAATTTCTATGCGGAAATGAAATGAATCGTAAAATACAAAATGGAAAAAAAAAACAAACAACTTTACATATAATTAAAAATAACAATAATTATTCCGTAATTCAAACTATCGATTCTATAGGAAACAAACTTTAAGCAGCATAAATCTTGACCACGCGCTATTTCAAGTTTTTTTTTTTTTTTTATTATTTAATTTGTTAACAAAAACAAATTCTTGTTTAATTTAGTAAAAACGGAAATTAAACGAATTGTTTTCCAAAGTTTTAAAAATTGAATGACAAACGCGAACCAAATTCGATTCAGTTAAAGTAAACTGTTTAAAACTGTTTCACAAAAAACGATAAGGATGAACAACCATCGTTTGTATTATTAAAATATTTTTACATTACATACATTACACTTTTTACATTCCTGTAAAATAAACTCCATTTTGTTGATAAAGCCACGTGTTTAATGTTATTTAGCTTTAATCATTATAAAACACACTCGTTTCAAACGAATACCCAAATTAGAACTAAATTATGTACTATTATACATGAAACTATCATAAATATCTCAATCTTGCATGTTTAGTCCAATGTCAGAGAGAAAAATAACGTTGCAGTAAAAAGCGAATATCTTTATTCCGCTGATTTTTAAAATCTCATACCCAAAAATTAAGTAATAACTTTTTTTTTGTATATTAGACTTTGTTATTTTTATTAAAGGCTGTTAGCAGTAATATTATTTCGTATGTGTGTACTTACTAATGGCCGTTATCTTAGCGTAATATAAATTACAAAAATGTATACTGCTCATCTGATGTACCATGTGATCGAAAATAAAAGGTTTGTTAACGACATTTAACATAGAATTTGCTTTTTTTTTGATCGTAAGTTCAAGCTGGTTGCAATTTAACAGTGTATGCCTCTGACACAATTGATCTGTGTACTAGGAAGACACAAGCTGACGTCAATAAATATACACAGGCACTTACAAATAAAGTTTTTGCCTGATTTAACGGCAACAGGTTGTGATCAAATACAGCAAAAACTCATTTTATGAACTTTACTCCCAGAGCTAAAATAATAATAGCTGTTACTTAGTTTAAATTAAAACAACCCACAAGGTTATATTTTGCAAAAATATCATAGTTATTTGGTGAAAAAAAAATATTGAAAATGATGCCACAATGTGCATTTTTGAAAAAACTACAAAATGCTGTCGAAATATTTTAGAAGACAGATCCATTTAAATATTTTTGAAAAAATTTAACATTTTTGTTGCGAATTTGTTAAAAGTTTACTCGAGTAGTATCTCAAAAATGAAATGCAATAAAATTGACAAATTGAAAAATGTCTTGCTAAGTTTGTTTTTAATAGATAATCATAATTTAAAATTAAAATCTGTATTTAAATTATGATCATTGTCAATTTAAAAAAATGTACTAAAGATCCATGGAACTAAATCCTGACTTTATTACTTTGTTTATTACTTTTGCATATACAGGAACACGTGTTTTAAAATAGCGGGATAACATCATTAAAGAGATAAATGCCAATTTTATGACAGAAGAGGTTTTTAGTCCCTTACCTCTAACCAGATAAATAAGAAACCAATAAACTTTAAACTAACCAACATTTCCCGAGTTAAAACTATTGAACGGAGTTGTACCGAGCGATCCAAAAGTCTTTCTATCAAGTGGGCCATGACATTAATAACGTATGTCTTATTATTATACTATAAAATAAAACGTATTTTATTTTTAATGTTTATAAGCTTTAATTAAAAATACAGGTGTTTCCGAAATAAGTGCAAAAATTTTAACTGTACACTCGTATGTTCCA
>QDEB01013789.1:0-10395 GCA_004193795.1 Asbolus verrucosus | reverse complement strand
ATAATATTTTAATATTATTACAGATCAACGATTTTATTTCACAGCCGATTAGGTACACAAGAATATCGTTCATCACAAAATTTTGGAAAGAAATATATGTTAATTTCAGTAAAATAATGCAGTTAAAAATTTGATAAGCAGAATCAGTTCGTTGCCATTTTTTTAACGACAAAGTGGGTTTTATGTCTCTTGGTTCTCATTTGCATAAAGTCACTTTATTGCTATTTTATCAATAACGCTTTTCATTTTTCAAAGTCGTCGATATGCTGACACAGACTAGCAATTTATTTTCAAAGCGCATGTCAAAATAGTTGCGCATGTATGTCACCGATAATGGTGTTACTTTACCTATACCGATTCAATACAAACATTTATTGCGATAAGAAAAAAATTATTTAGGTGTTTTTAATTGAAATTCTAGTAAAAATGTTTAAAGTATTTTTTTCTGCAATCGCTTTAGAAGTTGTGCTTTTTGTAACGATTCTAATTTACTAATAATTAGTTTTTTGATGTCACAGGTCAGTTTTTGGCAACTATAATCCGGAAACTGTGATTTACCTGACTGCCCTGTTTACTATGAGCAATTCCATGAAAATTTTGAAAAATGTGACTACTTAAACGAATTTTAAATGTCTAAATAGTTTGTTGAATGAAAGTACAAGAAAAAATTGTTTTATTTTCGTAAATACACTATTTACAAACTATTATGTACATTTTACAAACCTAACAAAATACTATTTTACCACATTTGTACCACGTTTTGTATGAAAACAAACCAATAATTTTTTCGTTTCTTGCATTTGTTAAAAGTTTAGAACTAACTTTCAGGATTAAAAAAACACGATGTGCAAAATAAGGTTGAAATTTAGTATTAAACATGTCTACCGTAACTAAAACTACAGAAACTACGTATGATGGCCTTTAAATCCATTCACGGAAGTGTTGAAAAAAAAATGAGAGCAATTCATTTTTGAAACAGATGAATAAGTTAATAATAGAGTCATATCCATTTAAAGTGAACCTAATTTTTACTTCTTTGGTGTGTATATAAAAAATATACATTCGTATTTTCCAGTTTTGTAGTAAAAACTATATAAGTAAGCAAAAATATACAAATTTTACGTACAAAAACTAAAAATGCTTTGAGAGAATAATTTACAGGAAATGTAACATAAAATTTTCGTTGTAACTTTATGTTGTAGCATTTTTGGTTAATGTGCCGTATAATATATCAATCCACTTGTGATGTATATAACAGTGGACAATTTGTTCATCGCAAAATAATTTATATAAACAACATTTGCAATTAAAATTGGACCAACCGAAAGAGACACAGATCACTTGTCATACACACCACGCATAGCATTAGGTACGCAAAGTCATTGAACACAACATCGGTTGAGATTACGTCTAAGTAATAAAACTATAACACATTAAGGAAGGCGTCGATCATGGTGGAAGGCACGATTGGTCCCGTCGCTTTGGTGCCTAACCCCGGGACTAAAACTACTCACTACATCCCTGAGGGTTGCCGACTACACCTACGTTCACGCGAAATACAGGAAAGGCACTATTGGGATCAACATATCACAAGGCGTCGCTGCAGCGCCGGCGTCGATGTGGTCGTTCTCAAAATATCGTATACGACCTCATCCAGTAATGGAATGTTATTGCTATTTAAGCTCATGCATATTTTTGCTGAGAAGCAGATTGTTGTGTGGTCCTGACAAGTGCCTAATTAATTCGGGCAGAGATTCGAATGAGAGGGGACAGAAACAACAATTAAATCGTCCCGAGTTGCCGTCGTTGGATGATATAACGTTTCTATGCACAGAACACAAGTGCTTCAACAAATGGGCTTTCTGTTTGAACATTGCCACACACAACCGACACGCGAACGGTTTTTCCCCAGTGTGCACGCGAAGATGCGTCTTTAAATTCCACGACATACCGAATTGTTTCCCGCAATATTCACAACGATATTCTCGAACTTGCACAGTTGGTAATACTTGTTTAGTACCAATTGGAGTGTGTGACGAACTTTCAGCCGTATCATCACTACCACCAGTACCAGTACCAGTACCACCACCACCACCACCACCACCACCGACACCACCACCACCACCACCACTAGCTGAAAATGACGCCGGTGGATCTCTAGATTCTTCATTGCTCGGAGATGGATTCACTTGCGTTTGGCACAACGACCAAGCGCCCCAAGTGTGTTCAAAACTTTGATATGTATCAGATGTTAGACCTTGATCAGCACTGGGAGGTCGATATTTGACGACTACGCTATCAGGAGGTCCCGAAGTGTCAGGATGTTGCCCTGGCGTCGGAGTGTGTGTTCGATCCACTAAAAATGGGGGTGCGGATAACGATAGAGGATGGTGAGCTGCTATCAACGGCGGCAAACTTTTGTATCTATGATGTTGATGGTGTACAGCATCATCAATGTACGAAGGAGAAAATGGAACAAATGGTGGATTTTGAGCTGGAGAATTATGAAAACCCGGTCTACGTTTTCTATGTGGCGTCACGACGTAATTATCCGGACTTTGTACCAAAGAGATTAGTTTTTGATCAGCTATTGGTGGTTTTAGTTGTGAGAGCTCTTCTTGATGTTTCAAGTCTATGGGTTCGATGTACATGCTTTTGCGTTTCATTCTATGATGATGAAACTGTGACAATTCGTGCACTTTCGGGGCTATTTTTACTGTTGTTTGTCCGATTTTCAGCACATCCGAATTCTTCTTTTCCGGTTGCTATTTAAAATTCAGATAAATAGTTACAGGAATTTAAATTTATGCGATCAGCTTACCTCTGAACTGTTATCGTCATCGTTATCCTTATCTTCGTCGGTATTTTTGGTGTTCAACGATAAATTTACAGGGTTGGGTGAACCACCGCCTTCTTCGGAAGTGTTATTTTCATCCAGACCATCATCATCGTCATCTTTAATTTCACCTTCTTCCTTTTCGTCGTCATCGGTTTCCCTTTTAACCAATACCGAATCTGAATTATCGTTTTCTGTAGCTGTCCAACTGCTGCCATCTTCGGACTGACTTTTGGCCTCTTCTGTACTCGAAGACTGCCACATATCCGATTTGATTTGCAGCAGTTCAAACAATTCTTGTATACTGTCCAATTCACTAGACTGGAAAATAACGTTCAATAATACTTTAAGCGGAAAAGTCGTAAATCTTACCTTAACGCACGCTTGACCATTGTACAAAAAATCAAGCAGATGTCGGAGGTGGCAACTTTTTATTCCGGGGATGAGCACTACGCTGGGCCCGTGAGCATGGGCGCTCTCCCCAAGAATGCGACGCACTAAAGGACTTGCTGATGCCATAATTAATTTATGGGCGCTTAAAGTTGTCTTATCGTCACATATGAATGTCATATCGGCAAAGTTTTCTGATGCAAAGCAAGTTTTAATCTCGTCCACTATAGTAGCATGATGTTTGCCATAATGCAAGGTTAATAAGCCGTGGGAATCCTGTTCTTCCGAGTACATGGCGAATTTAGTAATTTTGTAGAGGACAACCTGGGACCAAACACAAATTTTAGTGTTTTCATAAATTTCAATAACTGTACGTCGTGGCATTGTTGAAAATTTTCGAAAAACTTACTCTGAAAGGTAAACAACATTCTTTGGTGCAGACGCGAGCTTTACTCGATTTGCAGAGACACGCCTTTGGTACAGGTGTTCATTTGAATTTGCAATAGGTACATTTGTTCACTCGTTTAGCACTTTCATTTTCATTTCAATATTGTTTGTTACCGTTTGATTTTGGTGTCAACAGTTTAAATTAGCTCAGAATGAGAACATGAATGAGACGAAATTACGTTGTTTTCGGTAGTGAGGCTGAATTAATCAGATCGAAATGAAAATGAAGAGCGATGGTGGGGTTTGTGGAGAAGACGTACGAAAGAAGATAATAGAAATGTGAATTACATAAGGTGTAGATCGAAAGCAGTTTGGCGTTCAGTAATAGGCCAACACGAGGCGCGCCGAAAGAATGCGCGGGTATATGGTAAATGTAGCAACAGGTTGCAGGGTGTCGGTGGTGGTTACTCACCCGGAGAAAATATAGTCCTAGAGGGCACCCGCGACTGTGGTATCCGTGGGGCAGCCGCGAGCACCAGAGGATGCACCACCACACCGAGCCATAGCTCCACTCAGCACTACACTACCATAGACTGTTGCACCGCGTTCGATCGCTTGCCTGCCTTCGCGTCGAGTGGATTATATTTTTGGGGCACGACTCTCAACAGTGTTGCGCCACAAATGAAAGTAAAAGTGAACGAACACGAGCCTTCACAACACAACAGTGTTCGGTGTTTATCGAAGCAAGTCTCCTCAAGTCCTGAAAATAGCTTTTGGTGTTTGCGATGAGCCGCAATTTGACCACTGCCACCCCCGAAAGTCTGCAATTCGATGTAAAATATTAGCATCAGCTTTGCTCACGGGATCAAACATAATACTACTAACTCTTAATTTCTCCCTTTACTTTCCCCTCTTTTCTCTTGAGCCCCCACTATACCGCAAGTTTTTTTCCTATTGCTAGCTCACTTGCAGCTTCTCTTTCTCTATTTTCAAGGTCGTAAGGAGTAAGCGACTGCGCGATATTCAGCGGACTTTTTGCTCTCTTGTACTATTTGGCAGAGCGTGGCGGCATTTCGCCACAGATTCTATTTTAGTTCACGTACGCGCTACAAACGAGTGGTGTAATTTTGCATTCGTCGCTTTGCGAGTTGCAGCGAGCAGCATTCCGACCGTTTCAATTGCTTTCACCGCTTCGCCAAGGAGACTCGTCGCGAGCGGGGCCCAAACAGGGGCCACAACCGGACTTTCACAATACCCGTATCAAGAGGGGGAACTGTTGTATAATACCGATGCAATAGCAGCAGGCGCTGGGAATAGAAAGATCTAATAATGCTTTTTGTGTCTTTATTATGATGGGCTACTTCTCCATTCCCGACCCTTTGTCAAAATGTCCTTTCTTTCACTTTCTCAGACCGCCGCTTACCCTCAGCTTCGCACTCGCGTCTCTTCCAACTGGTACTCTTCAATTCGTGACCGCGACTCGGGAATTCACTTGATTCAATCATCTGATAATCACCGACAACCGCCAACACTGGACAACCTCTTCAACTACAAACTATGAACAAATTAGCGCAGAGTAAGCGCCGTGGCGTTCGTGTAATACCTATTGTTATGTTAGTATTACGTTATGAGAGCGAGGGAAAGTAGCCATAGTGTAGCACTTTCACTATCGCGTAATGTCTGTCTGGACCTCAGATAGAGAACTCGACCTCCAAAGACCGTCGTTAACTCGATTCCATACGCGCCACTTGCCACATGAATAGTTGGCCCTTTGAATTGTCAGCAATGAGCACTTTTTTGTCCTTTCTATGTTCCTGCGACGATGAATGCGAAGCTCATAAATAACAAATGGCGCAACGCAGGCGAGCGTTGTATTAAGTAATTGATCGTTTTGTGTTGGTTCGACTGTCCTCGAGACTGATTTTACCTGTTTGAAACCTTCAAGGTCTCCGCTTTGTAGGGAAGTGAAAGTGGTCTTGGTTGAACTGACACGGCAACAGACAACACCAACAACGGCCAACACATCTTTAGGGATTGTGCCCTAATTGCTCTCTCCTTTTCCCATTAACCATACAGAATTTTCTTTAATGACTCGTAATCGTTCATGCTCGACAAGTGGATGGTACTCTAGAGAACGCTAATGTACAGCTGGAGGCCTTACATAATCGGATATGGGTCGATAGTCACATGGCAATTGTTAACGAGTACAGCGCACATAAGTCGAGACTATAGGATCGAAGCATCCTTGAAACTTGAACATCCGCTCGCCCCGCCGCGAATCACTTTGCACTTACTTGATCCTCACAGGTAAAAATTATACTAATCACCAAGCCGCATTATAATGTCTGAACAACAATTCATCCGGCAACCTCGCCGATACATACCTACCAGATTCGTTTATGTTCAAAAACACCACCGATTGTTTCTTTGCCATATTCAAAAAATCCTCTAAATCACACTTCTGCATTCAACGGCCGTAAATTTTCCAGGAATGCCAGCAGCAGGGAGCCACGTTCTTATTACTTCCAACCGTCGTAATGTTTTCGATTCCTTTGACACTATATACCGAATCGAGAATAATTAATTTTGTTTCAAACTTGGTGCTTCATTATAATATTTATTACTCATTAACCTCTAAACATATTTCATTACTATCTCATACTATCGTACTATCATAGATTCAAAAAAGTCTGTACCGTCTAGTTTTCACTTTCCTTCAATGTCTACACTTACGATCGAATTGCTCTTGGTGTTAATTATTGTTTTATACGTCTTGTGTGAATTTGTCGTAAGCAAAATAATTTCCACCATGTAACCGACAATGACCCTAGATGGACTCTTTTTTCTTATATTTATATTATTTTTTAGCCTGCATTGTGTTGTATGGGCAACTCAGTACCTTAAAGCTCTATAACTGATAATATTAATACGATTCAACTTTTTTCGTGAATCTCGCACTAAACGGGTTGTCGCTAGTTATCATAATATTAGTATTTGGTATTGTAAGGGTTTCCGAAATAAAGTGGGGTTGATTCTACCAAGCAGACCGTGTAGTTGCGTAAATAGTTTTTAAAAATGTATCTATTAAAATATTTAAATTTAAGCATGCAGTAAGCCGTTTAATTTAGTGACATAATTATACTCAGATTTTCAATTGAATGCTAAAAATCTTTTAACATATAAAAGCGTTCCACGTAACATCACGTAATTGCACATTATTAGTCCAAATAGAGTAACCGAGGGATTTATCGTGTTGATAAAATATATATTATATAAATTATAGCTGGTATTTTTCGATAATGTGTTTTTTGTTCAATTATTCAGTGTAAAATTTCGAGCTGTAACTGGATATAGTTTTGCAGAATTGATAAGCTTAATTGGGTAGTGTCCTAGAAAAAACTGATTTTAATTTTATATTAACAGTTATATATTGCAATTTAATGACGAAAAAGAAACAATAAATAATGTATAACATATTTTAATTTGGCTAAGCCACAAACACAGAACTACACCGCGCAGCATATGTCAATTTAAATTCATCAGCACTGGTAGCTGTTTTTTAGGTCATTGTCAAATTTGATAATGAAGATAAATGTTTGTAATAGAAAAACGTTATGTAATTTTTGTTAAAAAATATCCACTAATAAGTACAAAGGATTATTAAGGCAGAGTAATTATTTATCGAGCTAATACTCACTGCTATATAAATGTTATCAAAGAAACTATTCCAGCAATGAGAAAGGTTCTTACTAGTAAGTAAAATTGTCAACTTATGTAATATCCAATTAAAACGAATTTAAGTCATAACATAACTTTCTTTGTACATTTTGAAAGTCCGCATAACTTTCGCCGAAAAAGATTCTCAAATCAAAAATTACTCGATTTAAAGGTAACACTATTTCAACTTACAAACTTTCAAATTCTAACGAGTACTTTTGCTGCAATCATACATAACCTAAGCCTGGCTTTTTTAAAGAAAAAAATTTCAAAGATAAAAATACAAGGTGTTTTAAACAAATTTTGAATTCAGGAGTATTTTACAAAGTTTATTGGGCGATTTATTGTTTAATTATCAAAATGTTTACTTGACATTAAAACTAAAAGACCGTAAAAAATTATTGCTGATAAAATCGCAGTTTCTTTTTACGTAATATATACCAACCTCTGTTATGACTAAGTAGATTATAACGAGTTAAAAATGCATTTTTGAACCTTTCAACTTAAATTACTCAAAAAATATTTGTCATAAATCTATGTCACCTCATATTTGTTCTCTATTAAAATTAAACATTATCTTATAAAAGTACAAAATTATACACGATAAACTAACTCAAAAAAATTGCCATTTTTTCATTAGTTTTTTTTTTTTTTTTTGAAACGTATGTAACGGTTACTAGTGAACATCGCTGTAATTGTAACAACATAATAAGGTGTCATTATAATTTAATAGTTATAGTTTTAACGAATTAGATTGCGACTCTTCACTTATAAAACAATGGTCACTGTTAAGGAGTAATCAATTCACTTCTGTTTCACACATTAGATACACATTAGATGTATCGTCTTTATGGGAAAAAAGTCTATATAGTTCTGAGTGTCTGAAATTAAGTGGAGATAAACTTTCATCTTATTTCATTGCTGTAGGGGGAAGACGATCCTGTTCCCCTCGTTTACTGTGATACATGCAAATTTCTTGATTGACAACGATAATAACGTGGTTTATTGCTTTTTTTAAGCAGTCTTTGAAACTACTTATGGCATCGCAAAATTTCAATCAAAGGTCAAGTGTGGTCGTTTTTCATTGTTGATTCATGTTCTCGGTGCCATGTCTTTCAATATTTGTGTAAAGCTGAACACAAATGTACTGAAACCTTATTATCCTGACCTAAATCCCATTGATCCCATTGATTCCTTTTAATGGAAAGCACATAAATCAAGAACAAGAGCAATTTAATTTTTTTTATTTTTTAATTATTTTATTGCTGTAGGGGAAGATAATTCTTTTTAATTCTTTTTAAAACGTAGATTTACATTTACTCAGTAATATATCTGTGTTCGCTTCATGACGTAACCATTCAATGTGACATCGAAAAAAAGATTACAGTAAGAGTAAAAATACTGTATTTACATTTCTGCATTGTGCATGTTGTGATATGATTCATGTAATAAAAAATTTTAATGTTCTCAATCAGAATGAATGACATTTGCATGTACTTAAACAAATAATTACGTGTCTTTAATTTGTTTTGTTGTCTTATATAGGTGTAAGCAGCCCTCTTTACATTTTTGGATTTAGAAAAAAAAATAGCAGAGGCTCTAAAATGGACCCTTGTGTGAATTTTGCCCAACTTATAAAACTAAAATTGAAATAAGCGAGATTCTTTCAACATTTCTTAAATTCAGAAAATTTTTGAAAACTGAATGAATTGTGACCGGATTAGTTTTTCGTAAATGCATCGGGATTAAATGGTGGAAGATGAGCCGCTGTGACTGTAATAACAAATTTACAATTGTCATTTGGATGTGGTATTTATATTACATCGTTTAAAGCTATCTGAGATGACAGTTAATGCAACAAGCTACGTATTTATTTGAATGAATCACATGTGCAACACACGTTGATGTTAGTGCTTCAATGTATTTACAAATGTTCCCATAGAGTCAAAATTATGTCAAATTTATCAATGAAAATGAATGTTTTCATACAGTATGACATACGTTTTTTGCATTTTGTATTAAAACAAACATTTCTCGCTTTATTATGATACAAATTACTTTCACCTGATATGTTAACAACATTGTTAACATTTTAGAAGATTATAGAAATATATAGGTGTTTCAGTACTTGTATTGTGAGCTTATTTTTTCAGTTTGAAATAAATATAGGTCAAAATGAATTTGCAATTTTATGAAAAGGCAAAATTCTTGCTCTCGTCTCAAGGCAGTTAAATTGGTTTGTGTTTGTGTTTTATTGTGCCGTGTAAATCGTTCCATTTTATAGCTGTTGCTGCTGAATATGACATTGAAAGTAAAAGTCAAAAGTGTCAAAAGAATTTATTTATAATTCACGCTGGTAATATAAATGGGGCCATGACAGGTACAATAGATTCTTTCCAATTTTATTTTAAGAGACGGGAAAAATGCGCTCGAATTCATCATTGTTGTAGACCAAATCATTTATATGGAGCAAAACATGGTTTATAATTATAAATAAATAAGATGTCATGTTTTTGATCAAAACTGTTTTCTATGTGTGCACACACCTATTACATAACACTGTAACGTCTTTGGTTTGGGTGAAAGTATCTGTGACCACGTATTATGTATACATTTATACACAGTATTTCATTGCGAAGTTATAAAAATTCAACCATTTCACAAAATTATATCATAATTTCATTTCGCTATCACCACCATTACTTTCTTTCAATCGATATCGCCAAAATGAGCAACTTTTCAATAATTGTTCACTTTCTCATAATTACTATTACCTACGGTAATTACGTAATGCGTTACTTTAAATTCTAACTCGATCAAAGAATTCGCGCATTAGGAGTATCAACAAACATCGATTGAGATTTAGAGTCAACAAAAGATTGCCCATCATCAGTTTGCGCACATAACTAAGTTAGTTAATTATTACTAAACCGCTTTAAATTAGTGCCGACGTTTCTAAATTTAACTATTACAATATGCCTGTGGTTGTTACAACATAAATGGGAGCTGTATTTGTCTTAATCCCATTTTCCAAGCTGCAAAAATAATTTATTATTATTATTATT
>QDEB01013764.1:0-19175 GCA_004193795.1 Asbolus verrucosus | reverse complement strand
CAATTTGCATTTAGTTTGATCGCTGATAGACGCCATTTTTTGACAAATTAATTATATATTATCAAATTTATAAAACGTCAGGGCTAGTTCAATTTACACAGCTACATTTTTATAAAAATTATGGTAAACGTCTTGTCAACTTGTCCCATGATTTTTTGGCCGCGACAGTACTTGATTCAACACAAGATAAATTCATTAAAAATTTGAAACACTCGAAGTTTGGGCCTTTTACATTCCTTAATCAACAAAACTATTGAAACGTCGATAATAATTGTCCAATATTTTTATTAAACACGTAAGACATTAAGTTCAGAGACGATAAAACACAAAAAAATGGGTGTCTTACATAATTTTTTTCTCATGGAAGTTACAGCTGCAGTTACGGTTATTTGTACATAATTCCGTCGAGAACTATAAAAACGAAATTTTGGTTAATTGTTCTAATACAAATACTTGTTTTGATAAATTATGTTGACAATTCCAATCATGTGATTTTATAAAATAAAGATTTTTTGTTTTATTTTATTTTATTTTTGGTTTAATGCCTTTGATTAGATACACTTCAAAGATACATGTTAAGTGGTGCTTACTTATTTCTCTATAAATAAGCAATCCGAGTTCCAATCCGAGCAAACTTAACAATGGCAGTCAGTGCAGCCTTACCAACTCTTTACGAGTACTACACTGCCGGTGGCATAACATCCGGGTTATCAGTGGACCAGCCTCATTTTACCTTAAATGACAAGAACATCACCCTTTACAGTGGTGCCATGCACTACTTTCGCATTCCAAGGCAATATTGGAGGGACCGCTTGAAGAAACTGCGAGCAGCCGGCTTGAACACTGTGGAAACTTACGTCCCGTGGAATCTTCACGAGCCTGAGAATGGTGTTTTCGATTTTGGCGATGGTGGAAGTGACATGCAGCAATTTCTGGACGTCCAGGAATACCTGAGAATAGCCCAAGAGGAAGATTTATTCGCCATTGTTCGTCCTGGACCTTACATTTGTGCCGAATGGGAATGGGGTGGTTTGCCTAGCTGGTTACTGAAAGAAGACGGGATGAAAGTAAGAACTTCGGAATCCAAATATATGAATTACGTGAAGCGCTACTTCAGCATGCTGCTGCCTCTGTTGGCGGTATTGCAGTTTACTAGTGGTGGACCGATCATTGCTTTTCAAGTGGAGAACGAGTACGGATCAAGCCCGCAAAAGGATTTGGATTATATTCAACAGCTTCATCAAACGATGAGAGAGTACGGTATTAAGGAACTATTGGTCACTTCTGATGGTGCTAGTAGTGGAACGTCAGGGACTTTACCGGAGTTACTGTTTCAGACGGTTAATTTTGGATCAGATCCTAATTATGCTTTTGACTTGTTAAAGGACATGCAACCCAACAAACCCATCATGGCCATGGAGTATTGGACAGGATGGTTTGATCATTGGTCAGAAACCCATCATACGGTCAGCAATGACACTTTTCATGGCATTTACGAAGCTATACTAAAATACCCTGCTTCAGTGAATATGTATATGTTTCACGGTGGTACTAATTGGGGTTTCCTCAATGGAGCCAACATAGGAAGCGGTGACAATTCTAATTATCAACCAACTACAACCAGTTATGACTATGATGCTCCACTCTCTGAGGCTGGTGATTATACTGACAAATATTACATAGTTAGAGACTTAATTAAACAATACAATACCATTGAAACTTTAACTCCTGATTTACCGTTATTGGTTGAGCGTAAAGCTTACCCATCAGTAACTATTGATAGTCAACTAAATTTCAATGTCATCATGGGACAAGCTCCGAATGTAATTCCAGACTCAAGTCCTCTACCTATGGAAAAATTACCAATAAATAATGGATCGGGACAAAGTTATGGATACATAGTATATCAAAAAGACAATTTAAATATTGCGGCAAATTCAGTACTTACCATAACAGGTCACATCCGAGACACGGTGATGGTTGTAATAAATGGCGTTTTAATCTCAAAACCGTTGGCCAGCAGTGATGACTTGAACGATTTCGGCTATTGGAGACTTGAAAACTCAAATATAACATTAACTTCAACAGATTTGGTTAACGCCACGTTAGATCTGATATTTGAGAATTGGGGACGTGGAAATTTCGGCAATTTATACTATCAATATAAAGGTCTAACTGAAGACAATCAAGTTTACCTGAATGATGAAGAATTACTTTCTTGGACCATCTATCCTTTCGATTTTAAGAAAGCATGGATGACAAGCTTGGTCGGTTGGACACCATTTGATGGTGATTTAAAAACAGGACCAGCAATATACAGAGGAACACTTTCAATTGATCCATCTGGTGCAGATCCTACTGACACGTTTATCAACATGCAAGAATGGACAAAAGGTCTGGTCATTGTTAATGGATTCATTCTTGGCAGATATGCCTCAATCGGACCACAACAAACGCTATATTTACCTGGAGCGTTTCTTCAAAAGGGGGACAATGATATTATCATAGGTGAACATTTTAAGGGCGCCAAGGAAATTAAATTTTCGGCAGATCCCATATTTTATACCCCCTAAGTTTTTCCTTGTTTACGATTAGATTAGATTTCTTGACAATATTGAGTAAATAATAAAGCAATCTTAAAAACAAATTAATACAAATAATCTATAAAACCTCTAAAAGTTAACATGTTTCCTCTTATCTATTTGCTTTTTCAAAATAAATTTCAAAGACACTTGAAATGAGATCCTCAACAAAGTACATTAGTACCATAAGAGTTAAAAAACTGAGGAAGGTGTTTTTGTGGACAGAATTTGTTTACAACAAATAGATAAAAATATATCCCAAAATCCCAATCCACTTACGGTTTACACTTTGATTAGATTCAATCGAAAAATGTATATATCTGTTAAATACTTTTATCTACATGTGTGTGTAAATCTCCAATCCGAGTCTGAAAGAGCAGAATTTCACAAAGTGGTATCCAAAGAAGTTTCGTGATGGCCATCAGTGCAGCTTTGCCACGACTTTACGAGTACTACATAGTCGGTGGCATAACATCCGAATTATCATTGGATCAACCATTGGGCGCCAAGAAAATTAAATTTTCTGCAGACCCCATATTTTACACTCCCTAAGTTTTTCCTTGTTTAAGATTAGATTAGATTTCTTGATAACATTGAGTAAATAATAAAGCAATCTTAAAAACAAATTAATAACAATAATCTATAAAACCTCTAAAAGTTAATGTGTTTCTCTTATCTATCTACTTTTTCAAATTCAATTTCAACGACGCTGAAATGAGATCCTCAACAAAGTATATTAGTACCATAAGAGTTTAATAACTTATGAAGGTGTTTTTGTGGGCACAATTTCTTTACAACAAATAGATAAAAGTATATACCAAAAGTCCAATCCACTAATGGTTTACAGTTTGATTGGTTTTGGTCGAAAGATGTATAAATCTGTTAAGTACTTATAGGTACATTTATGCAAGAATGGACAGAATGTGTTACTGTAAATGGATTTGTTCTGGACACATATACCGTAGTAGGACCACAAAAAACGTTATAATTACCTGGACCGTTCTTCAAAAAGGGGTTAGTGAGATTATATTTAAACAATTTAATGCTGTCAAGGAAGTAAAATTTTTTGCAGATCCCATATTTTACACCCTCTAAAGTTTTTTCTAGTTTAACATTAAATTAGACCTCTCGGTAATATGGAACTAACATATAATACACACTTTTAACAATAAATTAATGAACAAATAAATGATTGTTGTAATATGTGCGTATGCAAGGAGTTATTAAATTCCTTATTATGTTCACTATGTTCCAAAAGTTTATTTTGTTGTTTTTTAGAAACAATGAGTTGTATGAACTTACTCGATATATGATTCGTTTAGTAATGGGAAATGTAAAAATAAAAATGCAAATAATAAAATAGATATATTTTAGTGATTTGTATAATGGATAATATATGTAATTACAGCAATTCAAAATCTTTTACAGGTGTTCTTGTGTAACAAATTTGTTTATAATAAGGTGTGATATTATTGAATCAGGTTCCTGATCACACGATGGGGCAATCTGGCAAACAATAAACAATTTTATTATGGAATATATCAACAATTCTATAAAAAAAAAATGAAAAAATGAAAGCTGATAATTTGTTACTAAGCGAAATGACAATGTACATGCACATTGATCCTTTATTTTTCAGTTGTTACAGTTAACTAAAATACATACTGTTGAGACTCAACAGGCAAGCTGACTTGTATTAAGAAGCAATTTCTTAAAATTTTGTATTACTGAAAAAAACACAATTTTCAAAAACAAATTTAAAAAGATTATATAAAAGATTCTAGTCCACTGGTCGTTTAGCTCCAGCGATTAAACTAAATCAGTTACATGTATTTGTTAAGTAGGCACTCATTTTACTTATTTGTCTATAAACATCCAATTGTCATCCAGAACAACTTAAAATCGAAGTGTTTTTCGAATAAACTTCGTGATGGCACCCAGTGCAGCCTTACCAACTCTCTACGAGCATTACACGGTGGGTGGCATAACTTCTGGACTCTCAGTTGATCAACCCCAATTTACTTTAAATGACAAGAACATTACCCTTTACAGTGGTGCCATGCACTACTTTCGCATCCTAAGACAGTACTGGAGAGATCGTCTGAGAAAACTTTGAGCAACCGGTCTGAACACTGTAGAAACTTACGTCCCTTGGAATTTTCATGAACCTGAAAATGGTGTCTTCGATTTTGGCGACGGTGGCAGTAATAAGCAGCAATTTCTAGATGTTCAAGAATATCTAAGAATAGCCCAAGAGGAAGATTCACTTGGGATTGTTCGTCCTGGACCTTACATTTGTGCCGAATGGGAATAGGATGGTTTGCCTAGCTGGTTACTGAGAGGAGACGGGATGAAAGTAAGAACTTCGGAATTCAAATATATGAATTATGTGAAGCGGTACTTCAGCATGTTACTGCCTCTACTAGCAGCACTGCAGTTTACTAGTGGCGGACTCTTAATTGCCTTTCAAGTGGAGAACGAGTATGGATTCAACCCACAGAAGGATTTGGATTATATTCAACAGCTTTATCAAACAACGAGGAAGTACGGTATTAAGGAACTATTGGTGACGTCGGACGGTATTGATAGTGGAACCTCAGGAACTTAACCTGATTTACTGTTTCAAACGGTTAATTTTGCAGCAAGTCCTGATTATCCGTTTACCAAATTAAAAAATATGCAACCTATTCAGCCCCTTATATGACCATGGATTTTACACAGGATTGGTCGGAAACTCATCATACGCTTATGAATACAACTTTTCATGATATTTACGAATCCATACTGAAATATCCTGCTTCAATAAATCTGTATATGTTTCACGGTGGAACTAATTGGGGTTTTCTCAATGGAGCTAACATAGGAAGTGGTAATAATTCTTATTATCAACCAACTACAACGAGTTATGATTATGATGCTCCACTGCCTGAGGCTGGTAATTATACTGACAAATATTACATAATTAGAGACTTAATTAAACAATATAATACCATTGAAACTTTAACTCCTGACTTACCGATATTAGTTGATCGTAAAGCTTACCCATCAGTGACTATTGATAGCCAGCTAAATTTCAGTGACATTATTGAAAGAGCTCCAGCATTAATCTTAGCCCAAATCCTTTATCAATGGAAAAATTATAGATTAATCACGAATCGGGGCAAAGTTATGGATACGTTGTCTACCACAAAGACGATTTAAATATCGCAGCAAATTCTGTACTTACTATAAAAGGACACCTCCGAGACACGGTGATGGTTTTAATAAACGGTGTTTTGACCTCAACACCGTTGGCTAGCAGCGACAATTTCAACGGTTTCGGCTACTGGAGACTGGAAAACTCATATATAACTTCAACTTCAACAAATTTGGTTAACGCTACTTTAGATTTGATAGTTGAGAATTGGGGACGTGGAAATTTCGGTAATTTATGCTTTCAATGTAAAGGTTTGACTGAGAACAATCAAGTTTACCTAAATGATGAAGAATTACTTTTTTGGACCATGTATCCTTTCGAATTTAGGAAATCATGGACATCAAACTTGGATGGCTGGAAACCAGTTAAAGGAGATTTACAAACAGGACCGGCTTTATACAAAGGGACACTTTCATTTGCTGAAGATCCTACTGACACGTTTATAAACATGCAAAAATGGACGAAAGACGTGGTCATTGTTAATGAATTCGTTCTGGGCAGATATGCCTTAGTAGGACCACAACAGACTCTATATTTACCTGGATCATTTCTTATAAAAGGGGACAATGAGATCATATTTGAACAATTTAATGCGGCCAAAAATACCATATTTTCTGCAGATCCCGTATTTTATACTCCATGATTTTCTTCTTTTTCAACTTTGGAAATACGTACTACATGCAACAGACAGTTGTGGTAACAATTAATAATTATTTGTGGTTTCAGTTTTCTTTGCTTACTGCTTCGGAAATTTTCATTTCAATTTATTCTTTACATTATCACTTCACTACTGTTGATGACACAATTTTCGGTCTTGTTCAATAATCAAGTATCAACGACATTCGAAATTTCATAATTTAATATCACATCACATTAACTGTATTGCTGAAAATTGTATTAAAATTATATTTTTAAGAAATACGAAATTAAATTAATTTTACAGAACGGCAACGTAAATGGAATAAAATGTTGAAATAAAAATAAAATTTGTAATATATTTTTATTTAATTACGAAAAATATGCTACGTAATCTTTTGTTTCGTAATAACATCCAGAAAGTAATGAAATGTCAATTATTGTAAGTAATTGAATCACTTTGTGCCGTTTTAGACATCTAATTCACACACATAAATAACAACATTTTGAGTAAACAAATAACAAATATAGTACTTTTTTTCATAATAAAATAAACATAAATAATTATCACTGAATTGTTTCCTGTTTACTCAACATTACTTAATAATACAGCAGTACCTACACTATTCAATTTACAATTATTAAATAGGCAATAGGCATGGATTTATTAAAGTAACTGTCATGCTCGTAAGTATTAAAAAATCTCTTCCTCGAAAAAAAAGTCGACGTCAATAAATCGATGTAGGTACACTTTAGTTTTGTTGTTTGGTTGATCTGGCCCCGGAAAACACTTTCACAAAATAAATTTAATAAATCACTTCATACACTGTGGCTTTTTTGTCCCCAGATCCTGTCACAATATATTTATCGTCTGTTGAGATGTCGCAACTTAATACACTTGATGATTCTTTGGACTGAAAAATAAAACAAAGTTACGTGGATCTTCTACCTTGGAAATACTAACTGAAGTGGCTTAGATGCTGCACTTTGCACACATCTAACTCACTCGATCGGACTAGTCTGAATTTGGTAACAGAATAGTTGCTGTTGGCAGCTATTCAGTTGTACAAGAAGCAGATTAGATGCATTTTACTAACCGAGCTAATCACGATTAAAAGAAGCAGCAATAAAAATTACCTGGAATATACTGGCACCGTACGGCGTCCGCCAAGCGTTAAGTAAATTGTCTTTGCCTGTAGAAACAAACCACTTGCCGCAAGTGGCGAATCTTAAACTAAGAACACAACTTTCGTGCAGATGTAACTGATATTTATCCGGTTTCAAGGCATGCAACACTTCCACATGTGAATTCTCCATGCCGACCGCCAACCACTCGCCAGTAGGACAGTACCCCAACGAGAATATCTGCGAACTAAAGTCGTGCTGCTGCAACTGCTTGCCCTCTCGCAAGTCCCAACTTCGCACTGTATTATCTAAACCACCAGTCCACAACTTAGTACCATCCGAAGAAATATCTATACACGAGGCACCGTCCGTGTGTCCTTGGAACTGTCGAACTAGTGTCTGATTGTGGAGGTCCCACACGGCTATGTTGCCGTCTGAGCAACAACTAAAGCACACTTTGGAATCGGGACTTATAGCCAGAGCGTAGCAAGCTGGAGCGCTCGATGTCAGTTCTGCTTTTATTCGAGGCGTGGGGCTGGCGAGGTCCCAGATCGACAGGTTGCTGGCTTCGCCTCCGACGATCAATGTGCGGCCATCAGGCAGAAGTTTCACAGATCTGATATAGTTATCTCTTTGCTAAACAACAAGAAAAATCGTTAACACTTCATCTCTAGACCAGGTTTGGAAGAAGCAACTGCTTAAAGCTCACATTTGTTTGAAAATCTATCTAGTTTCGTAATTATGAACAATTTATGAACAAATATTAAAAGTCCATAAAGCTCTTAAAGTAAGCTTAGACTATGGTCATTTTTTAAAGGAAGGTCTACGTTATAGTCAGTGTTGTCAAGTACAAAAATATATGGCCCAATCTTTTTTTTTAATTTCATTACAGTATGTGGGTGCAATATAGAAAGTCTTCACATTCGAAGTTTCATTAAAATTAGTTCAGTCACAGTGCAAATTAAGTGAAATCAAATAAGAATCTGCATCAAACTTTTTGATTCCTTGAATTCAAAACCTTGAGTTCATATTTGTTATTTTAATAATTATTCCATTGTTAAATTATATATTAATACTTTTATTTCATGGTTTATGAAAAATACAAATCAGAAGCATTTAGATAGCGCTGCAATCTTCTTTCAACTGAAAAAGTAAAACTCAAAACACGAAAAAGATTGCGTAACTATGAGAAAGAGATCATTTGGAAGCCAATATAACTAAGAAAAAATTTTAAAACACTACTAAAAGAAAAAAGTAAAATTTTAATTTTGCCAAAACGAATTTGGAGCTACTGTGTAAATAATACATACATACTGTAATACTATAAGTTTGTAATTTACGTTATAGTAATAATTATCAAAATAAAGAAACGTAAATATTTAATGTTTTCAATCAATGCACATATATCTAAGTACTCCAAAAGTAAATATTTGTCTATTGTTTTATAAAAATAAATAGTACGCTGCAACTTGAAATATATGCTTCTAATGTGGTGAGGTTTTCCCGACCTCAGAAAACAAATGCTCAATGGCAATGGTGAATACAGAAAAACATTTTGCAACTAACAGTGACTTTGGTTAATTTATATGGAATAAAGTCAGTCCCAATAAAGTATCTGAATTTGAGTATATTCACATTCAACAGTATTGTCAGTTGCCTGGTTTTCAAAATATTCAAGTGGGTTAATAGTTCAAGAAATCTATTGTAATTTTTTGCAAATTGTCTACAGAGTGACCGAAGCTTATATCCACATCTCTTTGGTTTGACTGATAATACGATTTTTGGGAGTTAGGATGACCAAATTGGGTCAAGCCTTAACACAGAGTTGGATCTCCGTCTGAGATCAGGTAAATGGCTTAAGAGTAATACCTACCAAACAGTCTAGTTGTGAAACGGGGGTTTTTGATCCAGGCTGACTAATATCCCACACCTTAACGCACCCTTTCCCTCCAGTATATACATATTTTGTGGGATTAGAAATGGTAACCGCGCAAACAACCTCGCCATGATTTAAAGTGTTAATTTGCCGTGCATGCCTAGGTATGCCTGGACCGATTAAAGCGTCTGTCGGAAATGGGACAGGTTGAAGCTGACCTTCACCGTTCATGTGAAAAGAATAAGCCCTACAAACGTTCGACATTAAATTAAATAAAGTTATTCGTCGTGGTGAAGTGAATACATACGGTTTACCACCAGGGATGGAACTTAGACCGTTTGTAGCTATTCCAGGCGTTCTGGCGTGGGGATGCCCATCATAGCCCATTAACGGTGGTCGGCCGTAAGGTGAGGGAGCAACGTTGTTATACGGACTGAGATGTTCACCTCCGCGGGCTCCCCCCAGAGTATAGGGGGGATACTGCCCTAGCCCCACTTTGGGACCACTCGCCCCTGGCGCTGCTCCTAAATTCGGCGTTGTGGAACGAGGCTTTGATCCAGGTGTCAGGGGCTTTTCCTGCGGCAATGAGCACGCGTTAAAATGCCGATTCGAAGGGAACGATGAGTTCAAAATCGAATTACTGATCAATGAGAAACCATGATGAGATGGTTTGGACAGTGTATTTTAGTGAACGATCGAATGAATGGCAGTGTGAATAATCTTACATCTTTACTTTTCAGGGAAGGTGTGCTTCGAGATGATGAAGAACCACTTCTGCTGGGCGGCCTTTCTACTTTTATTTTATCACCGTTAGTGCTACCATTTTCTCTAATTTCACCGGAGTTACTTAATGGTGCGTGTTCACCATTTGTATGGGGTGAGGAAGCTTCCTAAGAGATTATTCAACATAAAGCCTCTATTTATTACACCGGAAAACAAACTTACTTCATTGGCAACGTCTACCACGAGATCTTGATCGCTCTTCTCGCCATCGCTCTCCTAAAAAAAGAAAAGTTTATCATCAAACCATAAAAATAATTGACCGGTTGTATTGAACGTTAATTTGTATGCATGTGAAATATTTATAGATGGAAATGGTGATTACAATGAAATATTTACTTCACAAATAATATCCTATGGAATTATTAATTACGAGCTATAGAATTTATTTATGAAATACATTTCATTAATATAGAAACAGTCCCATTAAACATATTAGCAATCGATTTTTATATAGTTCGATGTAATTTATTTAATACGAGCGACATTTGAAGCTTGATATTTCATAGCGGTGTCATAAATTATTGATTCAAACATAAATGTGATATTGTAGTAATGAGAACAAACTACAAGAAAATTATGAAATAAAATCGATATGAACGACTTTCTCATTTTTTAATTTTTATCAAACCTTAAGTCTATTAACTGCAATTAACTTGCAGTGGCGCATTCAGCAGGGACGTCCCCTAACTGGGTGTTAAAATTTTGATCAGATATTCGCGTGTAATGTTCAATAATTGCTTAAAAATAAAATATTAGGGTAAATCTGAAAAGTTCCTCTTTCTAATGTGATATTTTTATTAAGTGCTCCCCTCCCTATAAACTTCAGATTTAAATATGACGACTATTAGAGAAGGATTCTAGAAGCTTTGGATAAATCTAATATAAATCTACTATTACATTTATCAGACTCCATCTTCCACCTATGTTTTTGCCACAATGATATATCAATGTCATATTCAGATCATAATTATTACGAAAAAATAGTTATTACATCACTCTCATAAATATGGTTAAAAATTCGAATGGGTTTGTTAGTCTCAAATTTTCTTTGTTACAGAATGATTTAAAGATGAATAGATGAATGCTTGCTCCACACCTGTAAACTCTACGATTACCCAATGATACCTTTCCAACAGCTAATAACACCATATTAAGAGATGTTAATAGCCTATTCTTGCCTGGCGCTCAGACAGCTAATATCTAATCGATAACGATCACAATTTTCAGATGCAATAAATCCTTGTCGCGGGATTCAGTAAAGATACGTATTTTCTCTTTGACCTGGAAAGGGGTGATAAAGTTTCAACCGTATCACATGTCTGAAATAATTATTGTAATAACAGTTCACAAAGGCATCGAGTGAGAAATTTGAACAGCGCCCTCAATGCGAATATTTTTGCACAAATTCGGTCTGAACAGAGCAAAATTTCAAATGATAAATTGGTTTTGACTTTTGAAAGCACATTAGAAGAAAAACAACAATAATCGAACCGAGGAGTGGTATGATGCTACAGCCGTCCGAAGATGTTAAATACCAATAAATGACTCGACAACTGGGTGTAGACAATTTAATGGATTAGTTCTTTTTACATTTACACAGCATTAACAAAACTCATTACGAAAAGTGGTGTAATAAGTTCTGGAGATAGTCCACTTCCTTTCATTGGGAACTTTGCAAACTGTAATTTTACAAATCCTGTTCGGAAGGTCAGTAATGGACGAGAAAACACCGACTGCCGGCGCCTGTGATGGTCAAAAATAACATTTTATGATAAGCAACCTTTACAGACATAAATTTACACATAATGAAAATTATATTAAACGATCGCTACTTTTCTTGACGAAATTGAGAAAACTGATCAAGAGAAGAAATTCTGTGCAACTGTAAGTTCAGCAGCCATGCTCTTCAGGTAACAATGGAACGAGACAAATTGTCGTGTATTTGATAATTATACACCGAGGATTTTACGCACAGTCGGCTGGCTCCTAAGCACCCCTCCTCTTGCGAAAGTTGTTAAAATAAAGCGGGCTGCAATGATAGATTTCATAAATTAAAAGAATCACGTCACGGTCGGCGAGGCTCTTGTACTCACACAATTATCTTTATTAAACAGTGGGGAGCTTCCGGATACATCAGTTTTTGTTGTTCAAATAGGAATCGAGGAAAAAAAAAACAATTTCACGGCTGACGTCGAGTTGTAGTTCAATGACCATATCATCGCAAAAAGAACGAATTAACCTAAGCAATTGGCCGTCCCGAAAAGCGTACATAAACTTAAATTTTTTCCCTTACGACAGAGACAAAGAATTCCGTGTCACTGTTTACTCATAAATCACAATCTGAATAAAATTTGATGGCGCTTTTGTGTGTAATATCTCCTTTATGTCACCCCCAACCATCCCACTCCGCCATCATCAATCCCAGTCGTTCCGGACGCAATTATTTATCCCCCTCACTCCGTGTTGTTTGCAGTTCCGCAAAAATAATCCTCCATTACTACGATTGTAAACTCTACATCTACCTTCGTCGTCAATGTTTAATGATTGTATACCAGAGGAGCGACGGCAAACAATCGCCACTAATCGATAAGATTCCGTTTCGATGGCAAAAACTCATCTTTGCGCGGCGAAATACATAAACAGCAATGGCACCAACCACATTCGAGTTTGTCAGGTGGATGATAATTGGGGCAATTTATATTTTCATGGGAATTGGGCTGGGTAGAGTCGGTGAAATTAGATTTAGTTTCCCTAGTTGTGATAAGGACAGCATCAGGAATCCAACAAAGAAATTAGATATACCAGAACAAATACTGTTGAGGTATTAAAAGCTCTCTTATATAATTCCGTCGAAGCAATTTCATAAAATGTAATGCCTGCGCTGAAACCGACTGGGGGAAGTGGAGCACCTCAGGCGAGAATCGTCATTTATTTATAACCCCTAAGCTTTATCCGTATCAGTTGGTGATCCAGCACAAAACATGGCCGACACTTTGTCATCGACACAGGTCTTGACAAACCGCGCACCCTTCAGCTACCGTCGTCTGTAGGTCTGAAACGAGCTTAATAAATTAGATCTGGGGAACATCGCGTGTAGAGGGAAACTCATCTATATAGTCTCTCCCGGGGACAAAAACTGACGCTATTTACTAAGTTCCCTGTAATTTTTGAGATAACTAGCGAAACACCGCCATCGGTATTAAGAAACTTTGCCGATTGATAGCAGGAAGGAAAAACGATGTTGCTGTTACTTACATGACCCAATTTATCTTCTTTCCGTCTCTTGACATCCTGTTCTACGTCTGGCGGCGATCTCGATCTGTATTTATCTCGGTCGCCTGGAGAAACGGAATTCTGAAACAAAGAAACAAATACGTCTTAAAACAGAATGCCGGACAAATATCGAATGTATTTTTAAACGTGCTCTACGCACTTTTCCAGCGGGTTCAAATACCGGCATTCTATCGATGCAAGTTCGCAAATTTCATTTGCTTTATTTCTGCATTGAACAAAAACTTCGCCGAGATAACTGCACGATCTCACTTTACCTACCGTGTCTCACAATTACAGCGCAGAAAACTTTTTTCTTTCGCATATTGCTCCAAGATACACCTCATTACAGGCACCCCGATACGACTGATTCTAATAAAAACGCCACGATTCTTGTCTATTTACCAAAGCGACCGAAAAAATACACACAGGATGTGATCGATTTGATTACCCTCTATTGTGAACATTTTATAATTAGGCATTAAGCTGACAGATCGTACGTTCAACTCTTTTATTTCTGGTAACAGTACAAGATTAATTTGGTTCCATATCTTTATTTCATTTCATACTTACACCAAATAAACATAACAGAAAAATTAACTACACTGCAGATGAAGAAAATGCAGATGTCATATTCTCAGTTATAATGTAATGTCTTCTGAGACACCATCAAGCGATAACGGTAGGTGAACACCTGCGTTCACTGTATGTATGACTGCCACTAAAGATTTAAGCAAATTATAGCAGTGAGTCTGAAAAGTCTATAAATAAAACAGTGTAATCACAAAACTTCTTAGAGCATGTTTTGCCTTCCCAGCTATTATGAATGTATTAAAACTCTCGGGCATAAGATGTGTCTTCATTTATAAATTCGCAAAATAACGTCACATGATGACTAAAACATCACGAATGGAGCATTTTGTGTTTTGAATCACAACCTTAATTAACTCATCTTATGCAACTTATGCCTGACAAATGGTATGTAAAGTGGATAATTAGTTACACAGTACTTCTTCAATTATTTTGTAATCACTAAATCGTTACGTCGTAATTATCCCATTTTCGTAAGTTTAATGCTTAAATTAAGTACTACATTACTTAAGTTTTTCATGATTAACTGCAACATTATAATTTCCTCGACAAAAATTGGTTTGGAACCTCGCCGTCGAACTGTTTATAAAACTTTTTTATTTTCGTGTAGATAACGAATAATCATGTGAGCAATCATTTTGAAGTATTACATAAAATAACTCGTTCAACACAGAAATTGCAATGAAGTAATTTAATATTTTAGGCATTCTGTGTCGCTTCCATCCTGTCTCGTTTAGACTGTTAAAGTTGTTGATTACAGCCTCCCTCCTTCATAGGGCGAGAAACGATTGCATCAGCTGCACATTCTCCCTTTCTTGTAAACATTAATCTTACTACTGAGACCGTGATCTACGCTTTTTCGGCCAGAAATCGATTTTTTTAATCAATCGTAAAAATGTTCATTTACCAGTCTTTCGTCTGCGTTAGCAGATCCAGGCCCTTTGATTTCGACGGGTTCTCTGGAATGGAGGTCTGCAGATTTGAGTAACGGGTGAGCGCCACCGGTGACAGAGGCGTGCGGACCCGGTGGGGCACCTGGAACTCCTGCACCTAATCCCGTGCCGAATCCGAGTAAGCCTGCTGCTGGACCCATCCCTGGCAAACCCGGATGAGGACCAATCGGCAATCCTGGTCCGTGGGCACCATGCGGTAATTGTTGGGCATGGATCTGTTGCTATGGAAATATAGCAATTACTAATCTACAAACACAGATGGACTTTACACCACTAATAATAGCGTTTTTGCAACCAAATATGTTAATATTGTGTGTGTGTGTGTGTTTTCTTGAGAGATGTGATTCTTGTTAGTGATTGGAGGAAAAAAATCGTTAGAAAGCGAGTATTGTACAGAGAAGACTCTTAATTTTAAACTTTGATGCGCTTATAAGTGTCCTGGATTTAATGACCTTTAAATTGACATGCCATGCAAAACACGAAAAATATTCCCACTCAGTTAACACTTAACCGCCTAAAAGGTACTCTAATAGAACTACTTACAAGCAATTGTTGAAGACCTTGTTGTTGTTGTTGCTGTAAACAACAACGGACAAAATTAAAACAATATAAACCAACACCAATAACGTCAATAACCCAAAAATAAATGTCAATTTAGAAGATAAATAATAAAGAAAATACTCTGTATTGGAGATGTAGGTACTACTTATATTGTTTTAAAGTGTTTCTTTGAAAATCATCACAGTTGACCCCAGTTACTGGCGAGAAGAAAACATGAAATAATAATCAAAGACGGAGGAAGAATATTGTAACTTTATAAATCTGTGATGACATTGAAAGACTGTAAAATCGTACTAACAATTCTCAAGTATCATGCAAATTGTAAAAACTACGAACCTAAATAAAACATATAAGTAGTCTCATTGTAGGAAAATCTCATAAACTAAACGGTAACTGACAACAACGTTTCATAAAAGTAATAAAGAAAGAAAAATAATCACTACACACCCCAATTATTGCGTTGAGTTCTGTCATTGTAACTTGCTTCGCTCTTTCAACTGCCGTTGCCACTTGCTGCTGATGTTCTTGCGCCAAAAACGGCAACACTTGGGCGATAATTGCGTTTAAGCGTTTTGCGATTTCAGTCTGAAACAAAAGGTTAATTTATTATAATGTTGTGTGATCCAGTCATACGTCGTATGAAAAATCAATTAAGACGGTACATAATGCACGATGTCGCTTAAAACCGACTGTGACATTATGGCCAAATTACACGCAGACGTCTCTTTCAAGAACGGCAACAAAAAGAAACATAAAATCAACCACATCTAAAAGAGTTCCGAGCCGGAGGAAAACCGCAAAAAATAAACAAGGCGAAAAAATTAATAAGCAGATGACGATGCGACCGCACGAGATATTACGTCCAGTGGAAAACGAAATTTAATGAAGTTCAAAAGATTATTAACTGAAATATTTTTACTGTAATTTATCTCACAACATTTACTACGTCTGCAAAGCACTTTCAATTATATTGTCATTTATGGGTAAAAAGTGTGGTCTCACAGCTTCAACATAACGAGGATAGGAGATTGAAGGAACCTGAAATAGCTTTTAACTTTAAACGTGAAGCACCATCCTTCAAGGAAACGGACTAACTACATCTTTTCGTGTAAGCTCGTAACATAATTAAGATCGAACTTCACTCGGTGTGTGAGTTCGTTTGATCGTTGCGTTGTTAATATTTATGTTCCTTCTTGTAGCTATAGCCTGTCGAGTGTTAAAACCCAACTACGCTTAGCAACAAGTTTTCGGTGTCGATTAAATTATGAGACTGGTGTAACGTTGGATGCATCATTGACACTTACCTGTTTGTGCATTTCAACATTAAGGCCATAGGACATTTCGTAATACTGAAACAAAAAAAAAATCAAATTAGTACCAAATTCACTACTTTTTCCAAAATGTTCACTACAGCGTCCGCAGCACCTCGATTAAATCATTTAAATCCGTCGCCACCCCTGAAGTAATATTTACGTCCCCATTTAAAAAATGTCGAGCAGTTATAACTCAAGTTTACCGAGTAATATTGTTTTCATGTAATAACCTTATTTAAAGGGATAGTAAATCGTGTCACGTTCCGCTCCCCAACGTTCACCGTACTTAACCGAGTTTCGCCCCTCTCTGCGGAATTATAACTCGACACAAATCTTATCAGATCCTCGCTTATCTTCTCTAGGTTCGTCCATTATACTTTCTCTTCTTTCTTTATTTCTTCATTTGATGACGCCCCGCTCGCCCGAAACTCATACGAGCCAGAATTCTTAGCGCTGTCCCCAGTTTCTCTTATTTAACTTTCGTTTCGCGGATGTCTTGTAATCAACACTTTTAAAACAAAATTCCGAACTTGTTGAGACATGATAAGCATACGAACTGAATTACATACTCACACGATTTGAGATGCGAAACTTATAATTAGGGCTGGTTCACGAATCGACGCCATAATCAGTATCGAAACATCGAGACACCGTAAAAATAATACGATACGATACATCAATACGATATTATATGGCGATTATAATAACATGACAGATTTTGTTGCGTTTATTTAGTCCTGGTGATTTAAACTTTGTGTTTCATCTGTTAAAAATAATGATAACGACCTCTTCGTAATGTCATGTGACAGTAAATTATTGATATATAAGTACAGTGATATGTACTGATGCATATCGATGCATTTACATCTCGATACACCTACTTATAATTCGCAAGCTGCCCAAACTGCAATTTTCGACAGATAAATTAAGAGTTTTTTTAACAGCCCGGCAGGTGCTCCCAAAATTATGTTCCCTATTATAATTCCTCGTTGGCAACAGTTTCAAAGTGGAACATTTATGAAATGAAAAATGCTTTGGCAACCGTATTATATTTCTCAAAACATTACCTGTCAACGAAATTACTTAAAAAAAATTATTATCGGTAGATAATTGCCAGCCTTTTAAAATGGGTGTAGTAATTGCGACGAGTTCGAATAGATCACGAAATGTCGTTCGTCTTCGAAATGAATTAAAAAAGCTTGCAACAGAAGACATGGTGGAAAATATCAAACTGCCTCCGTATTTTTCCAATATCCACTCATCCTAAAAAGTCTGACATGAAATCAAACATGTCTTGTGTATTTTGTTTGCTGGCTGTGGATCGCCATCAAATTACATGGATAAAATGGAGGATGGAGAGAGTGAAGACTTGTCAGTGTGGATTTCGAAACCGGCAGCGTATGACACGACATACATTCCTGTTGTTTACAATTTTAAAATAAACGTTAGGCAATAATAAATCCTCAGCTCTCAAAGTTCACATTCTTTTTTAAAATGTTCGGAAATTTGGCACCGTCTTAATTTTATATTTTTTAATTAACGACAAAATACTTTGCGATCGTTCAATAAAATTATATGAAACGCTCCGGGGTATACTTCATAAATTAATTCTGTCCCCTTTTAGTCGCCACAATTTAATTAAAGCAATGCGTTTGATTTTTTAAATTGATGTCGACATAACTCGAGCTCCAATCTTGATTCTTGTATCTGCCTTTCGCGTTTATCATGTCGAAAACCACAAAAAATCCACTTGTAGTTTATAGTGCAACATCAAGGCGAATAGTTGCTTTCGGTGTGGTTTTCGTGGCAAAATAATAACGCCATTAATTAATAAACCACTCGATGCGAACACTCTTTCTTGTCCCAGTAAATAAATGTTTTTTTCACTGCAGATTCGCCTTCCCACAGAAATTAAATTTACAATCAAACTGGCACGCAAAACCGAGCAGATGAGTTGACAATATTCTATAAATGATTGAATGTTCATGCGCTATCAATCACAATTTACGTTGGTACCGTCATTACTGGCAATCCATTGATTACATTACTGACAATAATATTACTTACATTAGCCCACAGGATCGATTGTGCTTGTAAGTGCGTGTGCATGCTGCATTACAATGCGACCTCAGTTAACGGAACAAGGTCCATTTCAGCTCGATCATCCACCAATCTGTTTGACAGCTTCATTACTTACACAGTTTCAGGAAATTTCCTTCGCGACGAAAAATGAACAATTATAATATCGTCCTTGGCAACATATTTTTCCAGTTCATCGATTATAGTAAC
>QDEB01013754.1:0-15073 GCA_004193795.1 Asbolus verrucosus | reverse complement strand
TCTAAATATACTGCTGAACAAAATTAAGGGACCACTTAGAAAAAATGATATAATTTTAAAAAACAAATTCACTTTCTGTCATGAAAACAGATACACATGCAGTTTTCTTCTTGTAAAAACATAGTATTGAGGCTCTTAGAAATATCAAAACTTTACTTATATTTGTCAGTTTTTTCAGGTTACTTTCTATGTATAATAGACTTTTCAAAAAGTGCTTAAAAAATACTGAAGTAATAATAATTTGGAGGCTGTTATTAACGTTATTGCGACGTTGTACGCATATCAATAGAAAAATTAACTTCAGTTCCAAATTGCCTGCGCTAAATTGGATTAGAAGGTATTAAATTATAATCGCGGATTTTTTTTTGGGTGAGCGAGTCGGGCGACATAGATGCGTGTATAATTAGCCGTCATTTGACGGGCTTTTATCCGTTCGTCTTTGGCAAGCGCATGATAAACCCGCTGAATTATTTCCGTCTGACGCTTTCAGCCACTCTAAACCGCTATGATATATGCGGTATTTCATTGAATCAAATAAATTGTGTCAGAGTCGGAGTGTTTATGAGTTGTGTATGTCATAAGGCCGTTCGTCCCAACCAAATATAGAGGTCGTTGCTGCAAAACCGCCACCACCACGAATGGTTCGGTTCCAACTTTGATTTGACTAATATACAATCCGACAGGAATATTATTTTGTTGAGGATGTCGATCTATATTTCGATCCACACAGATGTGAATATTGAACATAAAACCGCAAACATCATCAAAGCCATTAAATTTTATTCACATTTAGATTTACGATCCAAAAAAGTTTTTACACATAATCACTTTACAATTTGAAAATGCGGAATTGAAGGTAACCCACTCAGCAAGCATGAGCCTGATTTCTCCGAATTGTCGTTATTTAAAAAAAAAAACAATGTTTTGAAGTGTTTTTTTGATACCGAATATCATTTCATGTTTAGATTTGAAGAATTGACGCCATAAATTAATCGAGCAACGGGCAGCCAAGTTTAAATGCGTCATGGTTTTGTTTTATTATTATATTATAATGCACTTTTTCCACCAACTCCGTTCTATTATTATATTTATAATGATATCAGTTGTCGTTGAGAGTTCGACTTTAAATTTGTATCAACGAGGGATCAATAAAGTAGGTGGTTAAAAGTCTATTTTTAAAATCGATAATTGAACATGTTTACTAATTATAGTGATAAGAGATCTACATAGTAGAATATTCCATAGTTCTGGCAACGTAGGTCAATTAAATTTATAATAAAAGCAAAATGTCATTTTCAGTACAGCTGTCATGAATTTATGTTTTAATAGCGACCTAAGTGAGCCAGTGCACACAACTGCGTATGATGCAACTTTTTTCTTTGATCACGCGGTATTATAATCTTTGTATTCTTTGTTGTCTTAGGCAGTCCCGCTATTGAGAAATAAATTAATAATGTCCTTCAAGAATACACAGTGTCTTTAAGAAAAAATACTTTTGAAGAAAGGGTTTTAATCAATTCATTTTGTACAGTTTTTTTGGCAGAAAAACCACCTGTTCTAAGTCACATTTTTATGACTACAATGACACTGTACCATGCCAAAAATTTTGATAATTTTTGATAAAAGATAAAATATATTCAGAAAGTATAAAAGATGTCTGAAATGCTATTTTGTTTGAATATCTAAACGATAAGTGCTGTCAGGTTGGCAATGTAACTATGCACTGTGTACTTATGGGTAATTTTGCGCTTAATAAATTTAATTAATAGATATCGTAGTTATCAAAGATTTAAGGCTCATATATCTGAATCTATAAATCAACTCTTTAAAGTTTTAATGATACATTTTAGAAAATACTACGTTAAGCGTGATGTTATAGAATTATACAGAGTTCTAAAGAAAATCAGAATCTCATCTAAAATCCAAAGAAAAACAATGTAGTGAAACATGTGAAAATAAAAGTTACTATGATCTCCAGTGAAACTCCTTTCGCAGCAATAAAATTTGCTACAATTTTTTTCTTTGATTTCCCAAAAATTATGTAAATTGAGTTAAGCTTAATGCATTTTTCATTGCTTGTTCTAAAGGTCTATGAAATGGTAAAAGGTACGTGCAATTTCGATTGATTTATTTATGAAAAAGCTGTACTATTTTAAACTATGTAGAATGTATAGAAAAATATTAATAGATTTTATTAATTTTTTATTTCAGGTTCAGTATTAAGTTCCAGATTCCGTCTGGATTTCTTATGTAATTCCATGATTGTGGTACTGAATACAATCAAAATTCTCTTCAATTAAGCAGCTTACGTTAATAAATATCAGAGTTAATAAAACGGTAGAGAATTTTGTTTATGAATTAATTTGACTGTCAAGAGATGTTTAAACAGTTATTTAAAATTTTACGTGTATAATTATTAGACATCACAATGTAAAATTTATTATTATTATTTAATATAACAAGGCACACATTCCAAAGCAACATAGACATTTTGTTCGCCAAGAAGCACAGTTAAGAATAAACGTAAATTTTTATCGTTTTTCATGCCTCTTTATGGGGAAGAAGAGATGCGGCTATTGCTAATTAACATTTGCTTAGATGGCTATGGTCATTTGCTTTAAATCTCTTCTTTGCTTACCTTTCTCGCATATAAACTGGTTTGCGTATAAGAGAAATTGAAGAAATTTGTTTTCAAAAAGAAATAAAAAAATGAAAAGAAACCACAGTTAAATTGATGAGATTTATAGAAGAATTAAAAAAAATTAAACCTACGTTGCAGAGAATTTTTGAGTGTAGGTTTTAAAGACTTCAAAGATATTCGTGGTGTTCATGCTGCGACACACCAAAGTGTATCTGTTGGTAAAAGAGGATTCCACTTTAAATGCTTCTGCGAATCTGCATTAGAGAAATTTATTAGACCCACATTCGTCGTCTGAAGTGAGTTAAGTATAAGTTTAATCGCAAATAGACTTGAGTAAGGCAAGTAGTCTTTGTATAAATCGTCGATGGAGGTTGACAAGTAGTGTTAAAATTATTTGTCCTGTTGGCACTAGACGTTATACAACGTCTACTAATAGTGCTTCCAGTTTAATAATTGATCCCCATCTCGACATTTAGTAGTGACATGACATATTGCCGGCAGGTGCCTGGCCGACTCTGTTGTCACTCATGCCCCTGCCGAATCCGTCCCTGGATCAGACATACAAATTGCCAACGGCGAAGACGGTATAAATATCAAATAATGCTCTTCGTAGAGGTAATTATTCGGTGTGGTGATTCTCACGGTCGACTTTATCACCACGTACTCCGTGTACATAAATAATGTCATTATCTGCATCTGGCTTAAGAAAATTTTCTCGCGGTGGCGACGTGTCGCGGATTTATTGTGTGTTTATTGTGGTCTTAATTCGATTATAGTACGGTAATTGCACCAATTACTGTTCGGTTTGGTGGTGTTGTATCACGCTGTAATTACACATTTAGATTTACAGTGTGTGCTCGTTTAACGTCACACTTAACATACCGTGCAGTGTGGAAGCTGCCCCAAGTCCACTGAAAGGTCACAGTCCTGGTGCAGCACACGAAAAATACACAAGCGCTATGCATCGGTCGTCCATTGTATGTGTGCCAACTATTGTATCTCAGGTGAAATATGGTGACCGGACTCGACCAAGAATGTTAATATTGTGTTACTGGAAGAACGCCTTGCGGGTCTTTCGATGCGAATTAAAAATGCAAATTGCCTGATATGTTAATTTTATTCTGAGCGCCAGATCTTCGGCCATTTGTGAATCAATTGTAGACAGAGGAACGGTTAGCACCTCATTACATTATCATTTTTAATTACCGAGGAGGACGCAATCAATGCAAATGACGGACCCATTTGTTTCGATGGCAAGAAGCGAAAAAACTTCCTTTGTCTCGTCGGGGATATCGAGGGATGAGGAAATGTTAAACTTCGCCACAATCGGGCGTGAACCCATTATGCATCGTGTAAGAATGTCACCAGGTTAAATTGGCAACGGTGAAGCCGATCTCGTATGCCAGAGACAGCTGAAACGGTCAACACCTGCCTTTCGTTCCATCAAAGCACGAAGAGCGTCTGGACCGTATGTTCTAAATACCCCCATCATACGAAAAAAATGCATCGAATGGCTCCCAAAATTCGCTGAAACGTCTGAAACTGGGCTGTAACGGCGGCGCCAGAAAGCAATAAATTTCCAAGACATGTAGCAAATACATAATCAGCACAGTAGCGTCGGTGGTGCCGGGCTTAAATTAATTCGAATCACGTTAACGAACGTTAGTAAATTAGAGGAGAGAGGCTTGCCTGCCTGGGTCCTTCATTGTGCCGAGCCTAGCTGTGGTCAGCACTGACAGCCCCCGTTCTGCAATGCACAAACCCCCTGCTCTCACGTGATTTACGTCTTAACCTCGTTTTATATAATGTCAGCAGGACGAGCCGAAATGTGAATGTGCCTTAATTTATCGGACGAACAATATTATGACCGATCCCTGTAATTGTCTGGAAATAAATAACGTCTCGTGCGAATCAAGCCAGGCCGAATCCGGCCCATTTATTAATTACCCAAAGTTTATGTCCGTGATCCGGTCAAACGGTTGACAGTGACGTATGGAGCCGAGATAGATGGATGGTCCCATGATAACACATAATTACAATAAATCAATGGTAAGTGGGCAGGTGGACAGGCAACAAAGGTGCTTTGGACATTTGTGTAGGACCACGGACCGACCTCTGCGTATGTATATTATATGTTGTTATTGACTTAGGATGGCTCCCACCACTTCAGCTAAATGACACACGATGATGGAACGGACGCAGAAATGGGTGGTCTGGGACTCGATCGGAGCTTTCGTAAAATGCGTCCGTTTTAATTAGATCTAGCTCCGTCGTGAGATGGCGCTGTAAATAACCGGTGGTGTACCGGTAGTGAAGCGTATTTAACTTTGTAAGTGGTGTTGCCATTTTATTGCCAAACGTTTATGGCTAATAAATATGAACGTCTGTTTGTTGTTCATTATTTGTTGTGATTTATTCCCTATTAGACATCAGAGAAGCAGCGGCTGCAGATCTCTGTACATAATAAGAGTGCTCAGTGTAAATAACGTACCAACTGATCTTCTTGGCCGACGTTTAGAGCGGCTTTATTGTACTTTATGGATTGTAAATATGCTGCACAGATAATTGTTAGCATCTGTTGTGCTTTGACTGGGCAAACATTTGGATTCCCTAATGGAATTTTATTAAATAACTAACGTCAAAGTAGGCTGCGGAATGTTTACGGGAAATATAGACACGGCTACCGTAAATTACACCGTAAACCTATCCCGACGCAAATGACTTTACAACAATTTAGAAAAATATTGGCCAAGTTATTGCTTTCATAAACTACGTTTAATCGAACATAATTTACTATACATAATGTTATATTTAGCAAACAATGTTGTTGTCTCAGCGATCTACGACGACATTCGTGTATTTGGCAGACCTACTAGGCACTATGTAAAATTTCCAAAATTTATTTCCGAATCCTTTAATAATCTTCTGGTGTTAGAATTTGTACAAAATTTTATGGACTTGAACAGTTTTCATTTTTTTTTATATCAAAGTGCACAAAAACTCAGTTTATTTTCATTGTAATAACAATAAGTAATTGATTATTAGATCCCAAGCGTTCCCTTAACAATTGCTATTATGTGAAAATTACTGCTTTTTTTTTAATCAATAAATAATACATTAACACTAATTTGTAATAAGCAAATAACGAAATTGTATCTTTTTGGTTACACTGATTATAATATTAATAATGAAAAATAAGGAAGGAAAATTCTCTGGGAAGTACCATACAAAAGCTATCGACAGTGGATGTCAGTGTTTCTCAAAACTTTTGGAAGTATTGTAAAAATAGATGTTAATTTGTGCTAGTTTGTTTACAGAAACAGTAAATGCAGATTTATTACGCATCTCTTCCGTAATTACTAAAAGAGACAATTTTGTGCACATAAGATTCATTTACCTTGAAATTTGATACGAAACGGTTGGGCTTGAAACATGAAAAAGGTTAAAAAACAAAAACAAAAAAACAATATTCGTATGGATATCTGCTTTATAACAACGGTATTGGAAATAAACATAATAATTACAACTAATTTCCTGAAAATAAAGGACATCTTTTAGAGATGGGGATAATGGCCAATTGAACATAAAAGTTTTAATTCATGTTTAGGCTTAGATATTTAGAGTATTTGAATTAAACCAGAAAAAAGTCTTTCATTATTAACAGATTTTGGTTTTGTTATGAATTAATAACAACTGTTTTGAAGTGTAGTTTTGCTTGTTATTGATATATAGGATTATACTTTACATAATATTTCTAAAAATACTCAAATTTTTGTTTTTCAAAATATGTGAAGTTAAAAATATATTTTATAAGATGGTGAGATTATTGTTTTATTTATTGTTTTTTACAGTAAACAAATGGAAGATGTAAAATTAGGTTAAAAGGATCCAGTCAGTCCACTGACGACTTTCAAATGCAAGTAAAGCACTAAGTAGATAACTACCTAGCAAACGTGGTAAGTCAGTGCCTGGATTGAAGATAATACGAAAATTTCAATTTGATGATTAAATCGTTTGTTGTGTACAATAATATTCTGTCGGTGTATTATTGATGTTTTTGAAGTTAGTTCACGTAAGAATAACTAATTTCGTTGTGGTGTCACGTAAGATAAAGAACTTATAAATATTTTTAGAAATCAAGAAAAGTTTTACGATGTGTTAGAGGTCAGAACGGGTAGTGAATTAAGTCGTTTAGTAATTTGTTTTCACAGTAGAGTTATCTTAATCGAAAAGCTTATTGGACAATTTCGAAATATTGTCTCATAACATAAAATTTCATCAAGTGTTTATAAAGAACAAATTCTGTAAGTTCCACATATTTGCAAAATTTAACCACCATAATTTTTTGTATCTTAGCTCCAAAGGTATTTTAAGTTTATTACCATAAATGAAAGATGCATTTTTTCGTATTTAAAAAAAGCACTGCACATTTGGAAGAAATGCATTTTTTTGTATGAGAGAATGGCGGCAGTAACTTTGCAGTAATGATTCATTTGTTCCAATTTACACTGTTTTAATTGCACTTTCTTATTGTATGAAATGGAGTTGAAAATAGCTCTTCTTCCAACACATAAAGTTGAATTTTTGGCTATTACCGTATAACTATAAAACCAATTGACATAATAATAAATCTTCTCATGAGAAATGGTGTATGTGTATAATTGTGTGGTTCGTTTCCCCTTTATTCTACCCTAGCCCATCTGTCAAGGTTAATTCAAGTTAATGTGTAATTATGTAGATATACTTTTCTGTTTTATGGTTATAGTAAAATGTTGGTATTGCCGAGTTGGCTTGTGTTTCCATCCGGAAAATCATCCGGGAAATTAAGGTAATAATGGCGCACAGTTGTCCCACGAGTATAAAGATGGAACGTCCGTCTGTCAAATGTCAAAAGTGTTGGGAAGGAGAGGGGACTGAGTCATGCATGGAATCAATGGCGATTACAAATTCGATTGACAGATTTATGTCCACTGACACACTTGGTTATATTGCATGGCAATATTATAACAACACAGCAACCGATTTCCAGTCCCCTGTTATTTGTGTGTAGTATACGTGATATATGATAGATACATAGGGCCTAATAAAACATTTTGATGACAGTTTATGAAACGTTCGCAATGAGTCAACTTTAACAATAGTTTTCCCCAATTGAAATGTCCGTATCGATTACAAGAAGGATAATTTATGGTGTGTAATGAAGTCGAGTTTATTGCAACTTTTTTGACGACACCCATTTTTTCACACATCCACTATTGGCAATATAGTCTAGCTACAGACGCATTATTAAAATATGGTGTGACACCGCCATCATCATCATCTTGTATTGTAAATATGTGAGAGTTCATTTGCGTTTGTTTTATTCAGCACAGTCGATCGGTTCTCTGATTCGACCTCAGCGGGATGTTGAACGTTTATTTGCAATATCTTTAATCAGTTAGGAATTTATAGAGAGCCATTTTGCCATTAAATGAAGATTTTTATAAATAAATAATTTGCCACGATATTGCGTCCATTAACTTTATGTCCTGCCTGTCTATATATTTTACGTATTATATTTCTTCTAGATATTCACATGCACCTACCTGCATGGTCGCTCAGCTTTATAAAAATGCATCTGCACTGCCCACAAGATTTAATACATATTTGCAAAATTTAACCACCATGATTTTTTGTATCTTAGCTCCACCTAGCTTGTAAAGGTATTTTAAGTTTATTACCATAAATGAAACATTCATTTTTTCGTATTTAAAAAAAGCATTGCACATTTGGAAGAAAGGCATTTTTTTCTATGAATATTTGTAAAATCCATCTAAAATAGAATACTTCGATAACAGTTTGCGAGAAAAAATGTAAAGTAAGTAAAAGTTTAACGAATGTTGATATTTGTTCAAAATTTGCTATTTTCTCAAAGAAAAGCAATTCATGACGAAGAAATTTTTCTTTCAGTCACATTCTTTTTGGCAACTTGTCAATTTCCATAGGTGTGCTACAAACTTTTTGACTATTATGAATACAAAAAAAGTATAATATATCCAGAACTATATATTTTTTAATTAATATAATAAACAAATTAAAATGTTTTTGTTGAAAATATTTGATTACAGCCAAAGTGAAATTACGTGATGCTAATTACATACACGGTTTATGTAACATTTAATATATCTTTCCAGAAAAATTAAAATTTTGATTTGGATGTATTATTAAATTCGTTTTAATTCCTCAGTTATGTTCTTCAGTTTTTATAAAAAAGTGGGCTAAACAATATGGACTCTGGGAAATTGGCTCTGACGTATCTCTCCTCTCTCATCGCAGCTTCGATGACCTATTAAAAAAAAACGAAGTTGAGGTCATTACCGCCGAAACTGACAGAGTAAAAAACAACGTAAATTAAAGTAGGAATTGTCTTTTTTAATGTACTAAATTTTGATTTTAGTGGAAAAATAACAATTTTTTTAAATCCAATAAAACATAGTTTTTGTTACACGTTGAAAGATATTGAATATTTAGTATCAGTAAGTGCACTATATTTGTTACAACATAACATACCAAGTTTATTTGAACGCCCATAAAAAGCTCAGCAGGAGACTAATACTCAGGTTTCAATAATTCAGTGCTCTCCTATGGCAATTGAACTCTTTGATTGAAACGATAGTTGAAATAATATAAAAATAAACTTTGTTTATTTGGAAATTTGTTCTGAGCAAATTGCTACAGAATAATTTTGTGTTTTCCAATTTTTTTTTAATAACAATGTTGAAAAATTTGAATGTTGTTTTTTTGATTTTCTTCTGCCTATTTATTTTGTGAAAAATGTGACATTTTTGTTTTTAATTTTTGATCACAGATCATAAATAATATTTTTCATTGCTTCAGTAACTTGTTAGTTCATGAGATAGAAATCATTTGAATTTAATGCACATTTACCATTCATAGATTGCCAGCAGTAAAAGGAATCATTGAACGTTGGTTTTTGATTTTCTTCTACGTATTTATTTTGTGAAAAGTGTGATATTTTTGTTTTTAATTTTTGATCACAGATCGTAAATAATGTTTTTCATTGCTTCAGTAACTTGTTACTTTATGANNTCATGTAAAATTTTGTTTTTTTGATTGTTGGTTTAAAATTTGATGTTGAAGTTTGTCACTTTTCCAATTATATTTTACTTCATTAATAAACTGTGATATAAATTGCGTTCTCAAAGAACAGGTGATAGTAATAAAACCGTTATTTAAAAAGAGTGGAAGAGGAAAATTAAAATTTGTAACGAAATTGCAATATTAAAATTAACCTCCACACTCTCGAAAGAGTTATAAATCAGCAGTTATTTAAATGGAACGCTATGTTTTTTCATATATTTTTAATTATAATTGAATTCTAAACAAAATCGAAATTTCTCTGTGACTTTCAAATTAAAAATAAAAGAGACTTTATGAATAATTGGTCAGAATTAAAAATAAGTGATAAACGATCTGCGCGAGACACAATTAAATTGAAAAATAATCGAAGAAAGATGTCAAACTGTACAGGGCGAAGTTATTCTGCGCAATATTATTTCTATACATTTCTAGAACGTGACCTTCAATTGTTTTATTTCTATTGTCCTAATGAAAAGAAAAATATAACCACTTTTGCAATGTAATGAGTTCTGTAATCGATTCACTATCTTTAGTTACGACAAAATTAGCAAGGTATTTTCCATGGACACCTGTATACTTCACTCATTTTTAAACTATTGTAGGCCAAAAATTTAATATTCAGTAAATTAGACTTAGCACGTCTTGTGCTAATTGTGTTACTTTGACCAATTAAAATATGACTCGTCGCAATTTCAAGTCGAGCATTAAGAATCTTGAAATCTGAATAACAATATCGTCAACAGTCTTGAGTGGTTCCATCACTAGAAGAATTCCTACGAACGAGTTGCAACCTGCATACTAATTATAATAATAACAATTCCAAGTATAATTAAATACGATTCAATCAATCATCACGTTTGTTTCACGGCCACCTGACATCCATCATCCTCAATACTTGACAATCTCTATCAAGGCCTCTGACTTTTACCTGCATCAACCAACAAAGCTCTGAATAGCTGCCTAGTCATGTTGGCGAAAGACAGACGTCGTCTTATTTCAAACATACAAAACGTCAATCAACACCCATCACTTTTAGATTGTGCTAATCAAGCATCAGAGAACGTCAGCGCAATCTTTCTTTCTTGCTCAGTTATCGTGAAAAAGAGACAGGGGATGGTTCATTCGTATGTTGGCATGGTCATTTTATCGACGATCAGAAATAAGGTGTAATTGTAGATGACTCTTACGGCATTTTAGACGTTGAGTGTGCTCGAAAATGTAAATTTGTATTGTTGGATGAGACAATAACAAGATGGATACGAAGGAACTGTTGATAAGGAACGAGTAAATTTTTCGTTAATCGATGCAAGTTTGAATAATTCATGGAGATGTTGGAATTATTTATCAAGTTCAAGAAGGATAATTAATAGTAGCAAAATCATCTAATAAAAGTCTAGCGATGTCCCTTAATTGTGGTCTATTCAATATTCATTAATAACCCTGTCCGCCAACGTTGTTAAATAAATAATGAAGTTGATGAGGTTTGTCGTTTCCCGTTTTGTTTCGGTGATTCTCCAGTCGTAAAGTTTCGAATAAATGAATCATACCCTGCGACTTATAATTTTTACAAAGCATTTGTTTGTATAGTCAAAGGAAAAATAGTCCGGGAGAGAATCGCAATATAGAGGATGGTATATCCTGACGAGCTGATGAGAGTGGTGAACGAGCAAACTTCATTAGACGTGTCTAGGTTCGATTACTGCGGTGTTGAAATAAGATTTCTCACCTATGACCGCCGTGGGGAGCAGGAAACAGTCGTATCCGGAGCCGTCCGACACTCTATATCCAGATCCAGAAGCAATGCTCCCTCAGGATCTGAGCTCAGCTCCGGCGATAATCAGGTGGTGGCGCACACACGGCATATCAACCACTCGAAACGGCCTCCAATTTCGTCCCCATTAATGAAAAAATACGTCTTAGTATTCATCTTTATAATCTGAGGAAAAAATGGGAGCAAAAACCCGGAGTTAATTTCCTCACGTCCGTCCCTGACGCGAGTTCTCTTCCCCACCTGTCTGCTAAAACAAGCGATTCAGCCGTCACTCACTGCAGCCACAATGAGTCCTGTCACTCATCCATCTCTTTCCTCTTGCCTCAGACCGCACTTTCCTTTGTTCATCTTCGTGTCTCCTTATTACTTCTCTCCACTGTACGCCCCCTCGTCAACGCCAGACTTTTATAAAACTAAATTATTTCGCTTCTTTAACTGCCTCTTTTTTGACTGACGTGTGTGATTTACTGGCCAAGAACTCTTCACGTCATACAGTTTTTTATTGTGTTAGCTGGGAACGCGAAAGTAACTTACATTGTGTTACAAATACAGAACACGCTTTGTAAAAGGAATCCGTCAGCGCGCTGCTGCGGAACAAGCACCAAAAACGCATCTATGTCATGCTTCTGATTGGGGTTATTTTTAATGATATGTCAATCAAATTTTCAAAACACCGTGTTCAAAAATCGTGCCATCTCCGGGTCATTATCAATTTCAGATGTAAAACAGATCTTAGAACATTTGCATTTTCCCTTTCTTGTTCGTTTAAAATCAATTGTCGGTTACTCGAAATAGATTTTAAAATGTTAAGTCGTTAGTCCTTAATTTTTTTTTTAAACAAAAATTAAGCAAAAGAAAACGAGTGTCGAAATTGTTTATCCACTGTCCTCGGTTCAAATTAGTACTTGGCACTTGTTTTTAATTTTGCGGTTGTATAATAAACTGATGTTCTTGAGAGAATAATTTAGACTTTTCAGCTGGTTTGTTAGTTATACATAGTTTCATTTCACTGCATTCGCGGGGCAAATTAATATTGTTAGTAGTGGTGTTACAATTTTTAAAGAACAAAATTAATATAATATGTACACATCTCTTGATAGTATTAAAACGTCTAAAACTTGTGTAACATTTAATTAACAGAATTAATCAAATTTGCAGAGTCTTTTGCATTCATCATAATTTCAATATCAATTGTTTTCTCCTTTTCAATCACCGTAACTTTTATTTTATTGACCATTGCCTTCGTTTTCTTTGTGTACTGGTACTGCTGTCTGCACACAAACATTTGGATAATACAGGTGAATAAAACTGAGACTAACTAAAGTTTAAAATTAAAACAATAGATAGTTTACCTATACACTGCTATCGATGTTAAGGTTTTGGAGGTTATTTTGAATTATGAGACTTGTAATCCTCAAGAACTAGAAATATATTTATACATTAAGTGAAAAGTCAATGTGATTGTCATGCATACGGTGTCTGGAGGGGTTAATTAATTTATAATACATCATTGGAACGGTCACGTAATGTGAAAAACCACTCACCTTATTCGTTATGTTTATCAAGAGGCTTAACAAGGAAATTACCATAAGATTGTATTTTGGCTAAGACACATTTTATGACTATTGGCAACTGCTTCTAAGTTAAAACGTAATAAATAAATTAAACCGGGTAGCTTGATGATTCTGAAAAAACACTTCTATATGTTGATGCTCATTTTCGAAAATGTCAGTCATTAATAAAATTGCAAACTTCTTTGACAATTACATTATTTTTATTTTTGCATTATTCAGATATGTCGATACTTTCGTTTTTGAAATGCGAAATTTACGCAATTTTTGACTTTTATGTTTACTTACATATGTCTGAAATTATAAATCGGAAAAAAAAAATACTTTTAAACTAGTTTTATTGAACGACTTTGTAAAAAAAATCTGTTTACGTTACGTTAATCAATTTTATTTTATTGATGAATTGTTTCATTTCTTTTTATTGTTTAGGATGAAATCCAGCCAATCCACGTGAAAGTTGATGAAAATGACATACGACCGTTGCGAAAACGTACCTTTACATTTAACGCTCTAGTTCCTGTTCGTGAAATATCTGTGAAAATGTCAGATGAAAGAATATCATTATGATTCAACATAACTGAATTTAGTAGACCTAACATGGGGGTTCAACTTTTATCAGCTTTAAATTTTATCACTGTAAAATTTAATGCATTGCATATTCACATGTCTTTTCAGGTTTGTGAAAATCAAAAAAATGTATTTATGATGAAATCTCAGTTAATAGATTAAATACTAAATTAAATATTTATATAATGACATAATTAATTAAAATTAAAAAATAACAGAAACCTGTTACCTAATTTTCTACATTAATTCAGATTTCAAAATTTCAAAGTAAGCTATTCTGTGACAAAACATTCCACAAATCAAATTTCACATTTTTTATTAATTTTGTTTTTTCTCTGTGTCATTAATAATTTTAGTGTGACCTTTAGATTTCAAAGTGGATTTCGGAGACTTTCGCATTGTTATTTATGCCAAAGTGACATTCAACGATTTAGACTTTATTTAAAAAATGTGAAAGATATTTTAAGGATATTTGTAAACATAAAAGAGCTGACCAATAATTCATAAGGGATATATGAAATCTGCGAGTTTTTGGCATGATCTACGATAATAATTTAAAGAACATTTAAGTATAAATAAAGCGTATGTTTACAAAATATGTGAACCGCTGAAATTTACCACATACATTGTACACAAAACTTTATCGCATGTATATATGTAAAAAATGCACGATAAAAATACATGTCGTCACGTAGTTGTACTTTTGCTGGCAAATTAAATAAAATGACCACTAATATCCGTCTTTCCTTGAAACATTAGGGAGTTTTTGTGTAACGTACGTTATTAATGTCGTATACGTTAAAGTCTGATTAGCAGCGGCGCAGATTATGCCGAATTTCAAAATTTTAACATCACTTTAACGTTAAATGCGTTATGCAAAAACTCCCTTTTGATAGAATATTACGATATTTAGAATGGCAAAATTACACGTCGCAGAATAAGAAAAAGATGAACCGTAGGAAAATAATAAAAATAATATTTTCCAAGTTAATATTCCAGTATAATCTTTTTTTTTTAATTCAAAAAGTGTAATTTAATCGCCCCCTATGTTCAAGTTTGGGACTGCTCATTATGAAGCAGTTAAAAAATTATTACACGCAAATGAGTTGATAAAGTAAAACGAAATTAATGAAGCACAATGACAAAAGATACAAATATTTGACAGTAAAGTTTGAAGTGTGATGCTCACTTGTTTGTTTATTTGTAACGGGTGTTCATTTAAAAAGTGCATCAAGTCGCCTTTGAAAACAATTGAATAAAATGAGGTATGTCCACAATTTTTGACAGACGGCAGTGACCAACGAAACATACAATTTTTAGCCGTGAAAACGTAAAAACGAATTAAAATTGATGTACGAGTGTAACTAGAGGACGCCAAGCTTT
>QDEB01013737.1:259-13448 GCA_004193795.1 Asbolus verrucosus | reverse complement strand
AAAAAATGAACGGTCGAGGAAAAACTCGAAATTAAAAAAATTAATTATTAATGAAACCATTTTTGATTAAAAGTAAACTTCCAAAATGAAACCTTTTAACAATAAATTCACCGCTGAGAGATGAAAGTAAAATGTAAAAAAATGAACACTGAAATTTAAAACCTACGGCTGAAAGTGGAGGCTGTAAACACGATACCAGACTTGCAAAAAATTGAGAAACCATTAACAGTTTAGTTAAAACTGGGTGAATTTCAAAACATTCAATTAATTATTAAATATTGTTAGTAAAATTAACGATATGCGGCGTTTAAATTTTGTATCACAGGCACAAAGGAAATGGGATGAAGAACAAACATCGATTGCGTTAAAATTTAACAAGCAAACTTAAACTTTATGTTTCTTCATCAATTGTTAACATCTACCGCATGTTTTCAAGCAGATTCTTAAATATTTCGAGACCCTAAACCCTAGAAACTTGAAAAATAATAATACATCGATCCACTATAATCCCCAAGCATCTGGGAGGATCACGCGTTTTGTAAGTCATCTGAGACCTGACTATTCTTTAAATTTTTTATTCCAACAATTCTCGCAAGGATTCAGTACATAAGCACTCTATATTTAACAACTGAAAAATAGAACACGAGTTGTAAACAAATAATTATAATTCGTTAATCTGTAATGTCAACAAGAAGTTTCAGCGTTATCTTTAATTATTGTAGTTTATTTGACTTCCAAGATGACCTGTCGATTTTTAAAATTATTTCCATTGTTTTTACACTCATTGGTTCTTGCTTTATTAGCACTAATTTGTCTTTCATTCTTTTCTTCCAATCAAAAATGCAGCAACTAATTTATTAAAAAAAAATTGTTCATTGTTATGAAACCAGGAAATTGTTAATCCCTATTGTGTTTGTGAAATGAATTGTCTTTGCTTGTTCCGCAACTGGACAAAGGTATTGTTGGTTTTCTATATTGGTACCCTTGAAAGTCCAGACGTGGAATCGATAAGTCGGGTCTTGATTAATTAGATTCCTGTGAGTGTTAAATCATAATATGATAAAGTGATCATTAATAATATACTTATCTGTTGGTCGAGGTTATTCTTAAAAACATAACTCAATAATAATTTAGTCATAAAATTCTTTATTTTCTTAATCAGTTCAAGTAGCTTATAAACAACTTATCTGTGCACCCACGCTGATTACATGTTCCTCGGTTTCTAACTGAAATCAAAATTCTACATTAAAAAATTCAAAGTAATAAACTTGTTTGAAGACAAGTTGATAGTTTGTAAAATTCTATAAGAATATTGACATTTTTGACAGCCGAGAGGTGTCTTCTTGTTGCTACTTTTAAAATGTTGGTAAGAATATTCTCTTGAAATAGATTTGCGACAAGATGTATATATTTAATGTTTGTCAATTAATAGTAAAAATAAATAACTTTTCACTTTGAATTTTCAAATAGAACTATATCTTTGGAAGCTACCTTTTAGCTTAGCTATTAACAATAAAACAAACAGAAAAGCTTCAAAAATAGTTTCGAACTCAGCTAATAGAACTGCATAATCTGTAACTTTTTATCAGGTTTCTCAAGGTTTCATGCGAAAAGCCAGTTTTAAATAATATTAAATTTAAAAATTCAATTTTTTGCAATCCTAACATGTCACGTATTGTTAGATATAATTACAAACGACGTAATTAGTGTCCACATGCTCTTTAGTTTCACATTATTTCATACTCTTGTTTTTCCTGTAATTTTTATTCCAGTTTATTCAATTTTTTATTGTCTTTTACTGCCTTTTTGTTATTTTTTCTCTATTTTGAAACATTTTGTCCCATTTGCTCCATTACCTTATTATCTTATTTTGTGCACTTCTTCTTACCTAATTTTCACCTCTTTGATTCATTTTTATTAGAACTGACCGAGAAGTGGACGTTACGCGGTCATGACTCCATATAAAGTCAAATAGACTCCGCTTCAGCAACTTTACATCTTGCGTCAATGTGTCTTGAACATATCGTTATTCAACCTTTTTTGTCATTATTGGGTAGCCTCTAAAATTACTTTTTAACGATTAAAAGTTGAAGTTTTTTTCTATTTATTCCTGCAGAGAACCGCAAAATATATGAAAAAAGTTTAATTATGTTGTGAAGCTCCACATAATTGTAGGATCTGGGAATGGCAGATTGTTTATTGAAAACAAAACATTAAATTAATTGGAAAAACATACATTTTTAAAACAGTAAATAATAATAATTGGAGTGCCTGCATTTAGCGTAAAAATAACACATCTTTTGTGATGAAACAAGCATAAATAAGCCATGACGTTTAATAGTCGTCACACAAATTGAAAGCATCGTCGTAACGGCTTTAAAGCCAAGTTTAAATCTTAAGAAATAGTTTAAAGTGTCAAAATGATTTGTTCAGTTCGGGTGGTATTCTTGATATGTTTTACAATAAAAAAATGTTTCTACCATGTAATACGATGGTCTTTTATAAATAAAATTCACTTAACATCAGTATCAATTACATCACCACTAAGACCATAAAATCTTTTATCAGAAAAGATTAACACAAAATAAAAATACTTATAGGATTACATCATATGTCATTAAGAAACTATTTTTAAATATTTAAATAAGGAAATTATTCAGGATACGTGTAAAAGAATAATCCTGATTGAGTGTAACTCAGTAAAATATGTTTAAAATCATTTCTGGCAAAATCAAAATTCTCATCCAAACTGGTGATAGTTCGAATCCTGATGGAGTCAACTTTTTTTTCAATTTTTTTTGTCGTAATCGAAAAGTTTGAAGTAAAAATGGTTACGTTTTTATTTCGAGTCAAAACAAAAATCACTACCCGGATCTGCAGTACCTGCAAATAAAAACAACTCTGAAAAAATTGAGGTTATCGTAGACCATAACTCGAAATGTTTATGGCGTGCAAAAATCATGTCTGATAACCACGTGACTTGAATATGATTAATAACACTCAACCATCCTGTATGAAAAAACTTCCTTTGCGTTTCACTCACAGAGGTCCAAATAAAATTGGGTTTCACGGAAGCCTAGGAGGAATAATAATGCCCAGAAACCGGAAACGGAAACCCGTGAAGCTGATTTTGTATTACCGTGCAGCAACCGTATTCATCACGTCTGGACGTGTTTCATTAAACTGCATTTTGCTATCATCACTTGCAACATTGTATCCCTTAGCTATTTCTGCTCTTACCTTACCTTAGCTCAAAATCAACAAGTTTAATTACGGAGTAGCAGTTTGAGTAAACAAGATGAAAAGCAGAAATCGTATTTGTTATGTTAATGTGTGCCACTTACCTTGATTTGAAAAATTCGAAATTCAGGAGAAGAGATCGTAGCAATAGAATTCCATCACCGTAAATCATTGCACATCAATCACTAGGAATCACCAAAAAAAACAACGAAAACTTTCTCCGAAGATGATCGTATATAGACTGATCAGTAACATGCGAGGTATCAGTTGACCCCAAAGGTTACAGGCGGCCTTCAATGGGGCTACATTTTCATTAATTTTTTATCACTGCAAGCTGGAATTTGATCACATCGTGCACGTTCCACTCGACAATTTCCATTATAAATGGGTCCCATTTCGACCCAAAATCAGCATCATCATTACTGCTAGACGTAATGGTGAAGCGGCGCGATATTTCATCCGATATCTTTTTCCTAAATTGTTATTTATTACGCTCTTATTTTGTCTACAGGCAATCTCTTTTTTTGCGATAATGGTGGCACGAAAGCGATTTTTTGCACTTATTTCGAGATTTTGTTTGAATCTAAACATGGGTGTAGCAGCAATTTCAGTCGGGACGCGCTGATTGAATTCTTGCTCAGCCCTTTCGACGAAAAATTGCAGGTACGCCCATAGTTGTGAAGTTGAATTATGGGTGTAAAATTGATTTGTTCCACTCTCAAAGAAGACAAATAACGATTTTTGAAATGGGGGTTGAAATATTGCAATTCCTCGCTTGGAAAAATGAACATATGCAACCAGTATTACAACCACTTCACTCTAAATTTATTGTCTTGAATTCACGTCAGCACATACAGAACAAATAGGAACTTATTGTCAGTGGCAGTCGCTTTTCAAGTCAAAATGACTCACGAACCATGGGATGAAGAGATAATTACATTTGTATTGACATAACAAAATTATTATTATTTTATACATCAATTACAGGTTGATTTTTCCCAAACAAAGAATTATATAATTCCGTTTTCGCTTCGTCCGTCCACAGTTCTTCATCAATGGGAGCCATAAAATTCACAAGTTTATTATGAATTGCGTATCTAATTCTCCGACCTTTTGTGGCCTTGGTATCCACCTTTCTTTTCATTTTGCTCCTCAAATTCTGAAGCTGAATCCATTGACGACCCAACTGAACAGGATCTGTGACATCTGCAGATTTAACTTCTATCAATTCTCTCAATAACTGATGATAAAAATCATCATCATCGAATATTTCCGTATTATACTCTTCTCCAGTTTCTTCATTCTCACCTACAATAGCATACTGTGACCGTTTTTGTTGAGTTCTTTTAATTAATTTGTCTTTATTGCTTAAATTGTACTCTATCTGGTCCAATATTGAATGTGAAGTGGCGCCACCTTTTAAAATAACTCTAGTTTTATCATTCCACTTTTGTATAACTTTATTTCTGTAGTCTTTGTATTTCATGTGTTGTTCATGAATTTCACTTTCATAATCTGCCAATTTTCGTTTTTTGAGTGTCTTTATTGGAGTTGTTTCTTCTTGTTGTTTTGATTCTTCCGGGTCTGTGTCACTTGGTATTTCTTCATCTTCATCATTGTCAGTTGAATTTTTTTTAGTTTCTTTATCCAAATTCTTAGTTTCTGGATATTGTTTCAACAGCACTTTTTGCAGAGATAGTAGCTTATCCAGGGTACCACATAAGCTAATTTTTGTTTCTGAAATTCTACTAGAAAACTCAGCACCTGATTCTTGTTTAATCTCATTGAATTTATCACTGTGTGGCATTTTATTTGCTGTTAAGAGACATTTTTGCAGTTGTATTCTAATCTCTAATAAATTCTCCCACATGGCCATTTGGTTCCTAACACACATCCCTTTTTTTACCTGATTTGAGATATTTGTGTCTGTAATGTGTTTGAAACTGGTGTCGTCCATTTCCATTTCTTCATCTTCTGACAAACCAATTTCATCATTTTCCTCTTCTTCTCCTTGTTCATTGTCGTCCTCCTCCTCCTCCTCCCCTTCATCATCATCATCATAACCATCACTATCGGATTGTCCTTCACTATCAGCGGGTGATTCTATTAAATACAATCAGTGATCAATCAAATAAAACATACTCATTCAAGACTACTTACCAATTTCATCTTCATCTGAACTTTCTCTTAAACCTTTTCTGCTTGTTTTCCTCCCTGCATATTTTTCATCGACATCTGCTAATAAATCGATGTTTTTCCGTCGAAATTTGCTTAAAATTTCTTCTTCGCTGACGTCTTCAGCATCTTCGTGTGAGACTTGAGCATTTGTCCCGTCCACAGGATCCTCTTCTGGGTCAAAACTGGAAGGTGCTGTATTTAATATACCCGCGATTTTATCAGCTAAACTCCCCGTTGCTTGATTTTTCATTTTAATTCTATTAAAAAAAAACCATGCGCTTCTAATTATCTGATAGGTTATGTTAAACGTCAAAAGCGCAGGTTGGCAACATTACACCACATAACACGAACGAGACTATATTTTTTTGACACATCAATAAATAAAAACCACGAATTATGCATTAAAACTGTTTATAATAATAATATAAGCAATCATAATCGAATTCTGTTTATATTTAGTTCGTTGATGTGAAGATATTTTATATAAATGAAATGTTTTTGAAATTAAGGACGTTGGCTTTTGTTTACAATTTTTGACATTTGCAACATTGATAATGAGTGTAATAACAGAGTTTTGCTAATTTACCTATAAAATTTATAATTTTTAAAATTTTAGGATTCCAGTGAAGGCTCGTGGTCACGTTTCGCCAAATTCTATGACCCCATAAAAATTGGTTCGATAGATGGAACAGACACGGACCCCCACGACAAAGGTATAGTGAGAGCGCAAAATTCCGAATACCAACCCAATCGGCACGTCAAAGGGCGCCCCGAATGCACAATTTTCGTTAGTCGTTTGAGTCTAAAAACAACCAAAGACACAATTAAGGACATATTTTCAAGATATGGTCCCTTAAGGAGGTTTCGTTTGGTCAAAGACATAGTAACAGGGATGCCCAAAGGCTACGCTTTTATTGAGTACGAAAATGAACTAGATGCAGAGGAGGCTTACTGCAAAACCAATAAAATGAACATTGATGGAAGTGTAATATTTGTGGATTTTGAATGTGAGAGGTTGTTAAAAGGGTGGCGGCCAAGGAGGTTGGGGGGTGGATTTGGTGGTAAAAAGGAGTCAGGTCAGTTGAGATTTGGCGGAAGAGATCGTCCGTTTAAGAAACCAATCAGCCTGGAAATTCAAGAGAGAAGGGATCGAGAGATGAGAGACAGGAGCAGAAGAGCAAGATACGAATCTAAATCGACTAGGAGTTAAGTAAAACTAAATGCAGCATGAACTAGTTACTATTTATTATACCTCTTATACAAATAAAAAACATCTAAGAAAAAAAAGATTATTGGAAAGAAGTGTATGATGTTTTAACCTATATTAAGTCCAGTTTTGGAGTTGGCTATTTCACTAAGATTCTCCTGAAAAAGAGAAGATTATTTCAGAACAAAATTATTAGTTTTCACATTTATTACCAACTTTATCAGTATCAGGTTCGATAGGGCGGTGGATATCAGCTTCTTGCAGTTCCTCTTCTTGCTCGAGCCTATCAATAATAGCTTGACGCGAATCTGCAAAACAACCAATTAGAAGGTTTAAATAATTAAATAGTGGTAACATTACAAGGTTCGGCGCATAAAACGAACACTTCTCGGTTATTTAAGTGGATACAATCCTCTCTAAATTTACGAACAACATCATTGAAACCATCCCAGAAGTTGATGGAACCTGCTGGCAGTTTCACAACAGATTTAAGCTTTTTGTATACTTCATCGGCTTTCGTTCGGAGTTTTTGCGCGTCTGCATTGAAAGTCTCCAATTCTTCCTGTGAAAGATTCCATTCTTCTGTGTTTCCAATATATTTCCTCAGTCTCCTGATCATTTCAACAACATGTGAATGTTTCTTCAACATAATTTCGTCCATGTTAATCTCCAGCATATTGTCCAAAAATTCAAGGGCTTTTTTCGGATCGGCTTTATTCAAGCCCAAACAATTTTTGATTTTAGCATCGAGTTCCACCAAACTAGATTCACTCCTCAATCTTTCAACTCGCTTATATTTATTGTTGATCAGTTTCATTTCAGCATCTCGGCGAATTTCAGTTTCAGTCAGATCAAAATCTTCCAGAAAGGCATCTGGATCATTATCTATTGTAACGTCGCCAGTAACCACAGATTCTTTCAATAATAAAACTCTTGATGCTGTGTCATTATCATACATAGCACAATCATATTCATTGGAGAAATGCAGGGGCCACTTTTTATGCAACTTTAAACCTGCATATTTACCAGTGGGTAAAAGTACGGGGAACACTTGATTTTCATAATAATGACGTGGATCCATAGGTCGAGCTAGAATACAAATTTTAATTTGACATTTATTATAAATATATAACCTCACATTTATACAAATCTGGGTTTTCTTTGACAGCATCGGCCTGAAATTGAAAATCAAGTTAGTGAATTACACTCAACAATTACACATCAATTAGATGTAACAATTTTGTCCTTATTTTCTTACATAAATGATCCAATTCTTGAGGTTAAGTTCTGAAACAATTTTCACATTTGGAAGAAACGGGAGATCTTCATCAACTTGTGTGTTATTGGTTTCAACTTCATCCATCATGTTGTAATCTTCACCTTCTGTGTCATGTTCAACTTTTGGTACTGATTCACTGGGACCATCGGCTGTACTTTCACTCATGTTTGACTCTCCTTCACTCTCTGAATTTCGCGCATTGCTGCTCTTCTTCGAAGGTATTGAATCTGAAGATTTTTCGGAATTACTTCGTTTGCGTTTGGTACTCGGAACATTTTCCTGTTGAGAAAAGTGATTGTATCAATTGACAGTCAAAGTGAGGTTATGTATGTTACGTCTGGCGGGGAGTCGTCTCCGTCAGTCCCATCGACGCCTATGGCTTTCTCTATCTGTTCTATAGCATCTTTAAATTCTTTCTTCTTTGAACCTTTCACCATCTGATCTTTATTTTTCAAGTAATAACAAATATCTTCGGGCTTGATGTAACCTCTAAAAACAAACAATTTCAGCCTTTCGTGATAGTGTGAGGAATTATCGCACAAGCTTTTCAGACTTTGTAAAAGCTTGTCGGCAAAATCCTTCTAATGTGGGGCTCAATTAAGCAAAATGTTGAAGCTAGAGCTTTACACTTCAACAAGCTTAAGCCCTCAAGATAACAATCGATTTTTTACGGGTTTTAGAGTCAAGAAAATAAATCAAGATCCATTACTTACGTCTCGCCAGTGCCATAGAACTGAACGTTGAATTTCTTGCCACTTTTGCCCAAAACCTGAGAGGTTAGGTTAGGAAGTTAATTAACTTAGCTGAAAACAAGTGGGCTTGGGTCAACTTACCACCGCCGGCCATGCTGGGTAACCCTTAATTTTAGCGAAAACTTTGTCTCCCTCTTTGAATGTGCGGCTCCTTTTCATCGCGAGGAAGTCTTAACACAATGTAACCTTCAGTAAAAACTGTTTTAACACTCGATGACCCCTCACTTTCTTTAAAATTGCAAAAAAAATGTACGTCAGATATGGCGTAGGTTCGACATCGACGAGTTGATTTTCATTTAGCAACAAACGCATGCGCAGTGCAACTATTGACTACGCTGTCAAGCTCGCCAGTGCCGTACTAGATTTAACGACCCAGATCAAATTATTTCACCTTGGAAATGTTTTCCCGCCATAAATACAGCGGAAAATTTAAAAAATTGTTCAAATTTTTTTCATGATTATAAATCTAGAGCCTCCAAGAAGAGACTGCTTAAATGTTGTCCGGTATATTTATATTCCAGCACCTGGAATATGTTCGATTCTTCAATTTAGGCATTTTTAAAATTTAAAATACCAATTCCAGTTACTTTCACAACTGCCTATGATGCTCAAAAATACAAGGTATTGTTGAAAAAATCCCTTTTAATAAATGGCACTAGGTTCAAACCTCTTCATGTTTAATAATTTTCATATTAAGTGGCTTAGAATTAATGTATAAAAGGATTTTATTACGTATTTTGCACAAATTTCGCTTTCTATTAATCACACACCAAAAATCTTTAAACTCTATATTTGATTAACGTTATAAAACATATCGAAAAATTTATTACATATAAAACAAGCTTTTTAATTCAATAAATTACAACGCAACGCTCCCCAAGTTAATCAATGTACAAAGTTATAAAAATAAATCTTCATGAAAATTTTTACAATTAAGTTTCAATACAACTATAATTACATATCACATTAAGTACAGGTGAGAAATGGTGCAAATACACTGAGCACCACCAAGATCTGGCTTCACGCAACCATGACACCAGACCATATCCAGTAAGTAAAAAATTTTACTTACAAGAGCTGTCAAAAATCGCATACTGGGTGATTAGCAGAAGATCTGAACTTTTCTGTTAATCACCCTGTATCAATAAAAAACTAATAATACTATCGTGAAAAACGAAACAGTAACAAGCCATTGCAAAAAAATCCGCTCACGTCAACGTCCACTAGCGAAATTGAGAAATAAATAAATAAATTCGCAGTGTAGAAAACCTCATTCTGGTGACAATCACGCACGCACACGTACATAAATGCAATTTTGGTGGGAATCTTAAAATAATCACAAAAATTGGGCGGTGCTTCACATAGCCTGAGCTGTCTTCATAATGGAGTCGTTATAGTTGAGGGCTAGACTACCCACCAAGGCCACTAAGGCGCGATCTAACCATGTCACCGGATTTGGATAAATCAAACCGCCTTCGTAGAACCCCAAGTGTCCTCCGTGCGCCAATTCCAGATACAACATGTTGCTTCTCTCCACTGAAAACGAACAAATTAAAAAAAAAATAAACACAAATCTGAAAATAAATACTTGTCAGCGACTTGATGGGTTCGAGTAACGGCTCTGGAACGATGGGGTCGTCCCTGGAATTGATGAAGATCATGGGCTTGTTGATGTTGTTCACGTAATTGATGCTGGAACTCCACGAATATAGTTCGCTAATAGAACCGAAATCGTGGACTCTTCTCGTGTAGGCTTCGTCCAGCTCCGGGAGGGTGGCGGCTGAGATTATCTCGTGCTCGTTGAGCTTATGACGGTTCTTCACTTCTTCAGACAGCAGAACGTGGCGGTGTCTCAGAATTATGTTCTTCATGTTCTCGGTCATGATGTAGAGGTAGAAGCGGCGGAAGTTCTGCCAGTTGAGCAGCCATTTTGTGCCCCTGTAAATCCACAAGTAACGATAATTTTATATTCCCCTATGTTTTAGTCGACTCGTTTCAAGTGCCTAAGTAATTTTAGCTATGTGAGTCAAGTTGCGCTGTCTGTATAAATTATACGGAATTGCAGTCGGTTTTAAGAATGAAAATTGTTTTCTAATATTGAAATAAGGTTTCTAGTATTGAAATGTGGGTTGTCACAGGGGAAAACGAAAACCAGTAACTATTATAACTATATTTAAAGGATACACTTCAATTTTCGTCCCAAATGACGCAATAATAACGACCTAAATTTCTGGCCACCCACCTTCACCTATTCTTCTTATTAATAGACAATANNTAATTAATCCATCAATACTGGGTCAAATAAGTTAACTTTTATCAATCGAAGCGAACCTTGACATCTATTCAACAATTAATTAAGTTAATGGCATTTTTAGCGAAACTAGCGCAATTTAATTTGTCACAAGAAAATATAGATTTAAAGCAACAAAAATAAATATGTAATAACCACATGTTACCTCACAAATGCGAACAATTTCTGTGGCTATTTTATCGTTTTATTATCATTTCCACAAACGAGGCGGCTGTTAGCGTTCACAAGTGGGAGGTTAAGTAGCGATGCACAACCCTTAATTTACTTCCGTCCAATTTATAATTCACATACTCACTCAATAGCACAGTAGCCTTGACATATAGAAATGCCGCCGATGATGTGTAGAGGTCTTTCCCTGTCCACTTCCCCCATGTATTTAGTAACCAAATTACCACCCAGACTGAATCCCACGCAAACTATTCTGGTGGTGGGATGTCTGTGAATTAGATTCGTTACCATTTCGTGGAAATCGTTCGTGTTACCTTGGGGAAATAGAAAACGATTCGAATTAGAACCTTCGTTTGGAATACAAATCGGGAAATGTAATTACCGTAACTGAATATGCGAGGGGCCGTGACCGGAACGCTCTGGAGCGCTCCCACGTGGTTCAAAACGGCACATCTGTAACCGTGGCATTGGGCCCAGTGGACGAAGGTGCGAATGTAGACGCTCTCCGATGTGTTACCTATGCCTGGGCATATCGCTATCGACAGATCATCTGTAAATAAAGAAATAAATACATAAAGTAAAATATCTTAGTAACTACTTATGGCGGAAGCGGGTCATGAAGGGCGCTATACATTTCTTCCTTGACCTGTATTCTCGTATTTTGGGTTGCCTACATTCGATCAGAGACCCGAAAACAGCTTATTCCACACCACTAAATCTCTTTTTTTTTTGGAAATTTTCGCACAATATCCACGAAACCCTTATATTTCCATGTTCACAATAATTATTTGCAAACATTTCGGGACTCATACGTCAACAATTATTGCGACTACTTCGGTTGTTAAATTATTTGTACATAAAAAAAAAAAAAAACATTCTGCATTCAGACCGCAGGATATTTCTTTGAAGTAATTTTAATGGTAATGAGAAAGAGCAACAATTAAATATGTTTTCGGATGTCTTTACCCAGGTTAGTGTAAAATTTCAGAGGCGTGCGTGTGGCCTGGAGATCACAATTATAAAAAAAATCTCAGACGTAAAGTAACCAACTTCGGTATTATTTTCAAATTTCCAGTTTAAGAGAAGCATGTGGAGTCCTCCAGTCTCGTCGTATTAAACGCTTCGAAAACGAAATCTGATTTTGTACAAAAAAAGACAAATCGAATTCCGTTTCGTTCTTGAGCGTCAAGCCAAAACATCGTTTAATCTGACCGGATTGTATAATTATAATTATTACCTATTTAGTGTTAAAAATGAAAGATTTTACCCTGAAAATTCGTATCTAAAGGTTGGTACATGTCGTACGTCAACGTGGTCCCGTCTTGTAGCGATAAAAACACCCTTTCTCCTATAGGCCAGGGACATTTCACCCTGCCTATAACGCTGTGAAGGATGGTCTGGACGTGGCCGCTGAAGCCCCACAGTCTCGTTGGTATGTACCTGCGAAAACAGACGAAAGACGATTTGAATTATTCATTATCCAGACCACTTTCCTTCGCGATGAAATGTAATTAAAAAAAAAAGAAATAGAAAGTCATAAACTTCAGAATTCAGAATATTTCCTGAACCTGTTATCTGGAAAGGATTTCGTCCTAACAATCGACATATATCCGTATTCTTATCGCTTGCATAAACAGATTATTAGGTAATAAAACTAGGTGAATCTGAGTCATAGCGTGATGTCATCTGTGTGTACGTTAACGAGCTTCAATGCCAATGTTAAATAACTAAACAGAATTTAGATAGTTTCGAAATTTTTTTATTAAAAAAATGCTCCCAGAAAACAATCAGTTTCAATATTCAGACACTGAAATTTACATTTTTAATGAGAACATCAGTAAAAAAGGCAACGGCACGCTGCCCAACATTTATTTTGTATTTTGTCATAATTGATCAATTGGAGAAAAAACTGCTGACGTTTCGAAATAAGTGAGTGCTTTCATGTGAATATTTACAACCAGAAATCTAATTTTTTTAAATATGGAAAACTGCGACCTTCAAATTTCAGACTAGTTGTTTGCCATTGTAAATAAAACAAATAAATGAAGATAACA
>QDEB01013719.1:0-17744 GCA_004193795.1 Asbolus verrucosus | reverse complement strand
TGTCTTGTGGCGTTCGCCATAATTAACCTGATAGCCATCTAATCTACACAGCATACATTATACAAGGTTCCGGCCTCCAGGGAATTTTAAATATAAATCAAGCAAAAAAACTTGAGCGTTAAATTATGTGGGACTTTAGCCATCAGGAATTTCTGCAAAGTATGGAGATTGCACATGTTCCATTATGAGAAATAAATGGCTGTAATTAAAAAAATTACAATTGACGGAAAAACTTTATTATTGTTTTGCACTCAATTAATGCAATATAATTATTACTGAAGTTGACACCAATTGTAAGAAGAATTTTTAAAGTCTGGATACTTTTACAACTACTGCAAATATTGCGGGGAATAAATTCGAAAAGTTGAAGAGAGAAAGTTTTCGAAAGTTACACGTATGGTACACCCCGTAGGTATTTACAGTATTTAAAGACGAGTTCAAGTGGAGCCATATATTTTCTCAACTGTCAGCCAATATCTCATTAAAATACATTTAACAATGTGAAAACCCAAAAATTTAATGTGAAATAATGTGAAATAATTGTCTCAAATTAACAAAAAGTGAGATACATTGTTAAATATTATGCAAAAATTCAAATCTGAAAAACGATCAAGCGTAATATCATTAAGTAAATATTTTCTGTTGTAAAATGGAAATTCTGGGAATTGTTTATTTCTCACAGTGCGCAAACCCGGGCGTTAATTAGTCTTTAAGAGGTATAATTATCATTTCTTTTAACAATGATGTCAATTATGAAAAGCTCTTATGTAGTAAGAGTCTGAAAATAATTGAAAGCGAAATTACTTCATCAAATGTGGAAAAAATTCAAAAATATTTAAAATATTGGACTTTACTTCCAGTGAAAATGTCTTTCCACTTGTGCTTTCACCGAAAAATAATTAATTTTTTTTGTTTTCAAATGGAAATTTATCTGTATGCGACATATTATGAAGTTGTAAGATTAATAACAGGGGGACATAAAATAAAACTTAAATTTTTAAAATAAAGTCAAGCAGTTACAGTAAAAAACAACGAATAAGATTTTACTAAGAATTTCTAGTTCATTATTTTATATATTTATTTTCAAACCAAAATGGATTCAATCGATGCTTAAAAGATCGAACCGTTATTCATATTATTGGGTTTAGATAATTTGTACATTTTATCAAAATATTGTATCTTTACGGTTAATTTTACGGTGAAATGTATTTTTAATCCGTCATGTACTTGTCAAGATAACGTTAAAACAACAACTAGTGATCGCTATAATAATTCACCTTGGGCGTAGTACAATCATATTTAAACAATATGAACGATGCAATTATATTAATCCAACTTTTACTCTCAACAAATATACTGGCCCACGCAGCATTGTTTTTTTTTTTTGTGTAGGAAGGAGCGTAAGAAGTGCATGATTGATCACCACCGCCTAGGTTCCGAAGTCATTGCGTACGTTTCTAGTTCACTTCCCACATAAACTGAAATATTTTGCATTCTTACGGCGTACTTTTTAATCTGTCGCGGCGGTTGTAATATCATTCCTGTTGCCAGGTATAGAAAGTACCGCACGTTTGGAAAATTAATGGACTTAGAGATAATTTTTTGGGTAATTCATGAAATTTGACTTTTAAATATTTGGTTAAAACTTAATCCTGCACACGATTTCCTAAATGCAAAGTGAAGTTTTTGCTTTGCGGAGTTGATGTTGGAATGTAAGCCATAAAACAGAATAGAGTGCAACTGCATTAATTTTAAATTTAAAGTTTTAACATCCGAGTGTTAAGAATGAATTTTCACCAGCGTGGGATTGTTATTAGTAAATTTTAAACTGACCGCAGTAATTTGTATTTATACCTCTTAAAGTAAATTTTAAAATGCATTATTTACAGCCCAGTTATTCCAGACAACCATACTTTAGCAACTATGGAGAATAAATAATATGCAATTCATCTTACGTAATTTTCCCACTTGAATTATATAACTAATAATATTGTTATTATTTATACGCCGCTAAAAATGAAAGTGCATTGAGATATTGATCTCCGATATTTGTTGAATTTAATATAATATTTGTATTTAGAAGTGTGAATTTCACTGGTTTCAGGCCCTGATTACACTTTGTAAATATCAGATTCTTGCTTTTATTTACTGCACTGTTTTACTCATTTCATCTGTAGTGTATATATTTCATACTTATTTTAAACATTTCGTTTGCAAAATTAAATATTTTTTTTGGCAGGTTTCAAAGCACAACATTGGTTCAGTTCTCATGGGGCAATGCATGTCGCGTAAGGCCGCAGGTGCTTTTGCAGCTTCTGCAGCCGCTGCTCATAGCAAACCTACGAAAATGCAGAAACATGGACACATACAGGTAAGTCGCATTCTTATGTCTCTACCATTCTGTAAAATATATTTTTTTTATTTTCGGAGCATTAAGATATTTTTACGACCTGCTTACCACGATTTTGTAAATTGTCAAAATTTCTGATCAAATGGACTGAAATATGTAAATAAAAGGTGGCGTCTATTCAGTTTCAGATTTAATTAAATAGCATAAACTAATTAAGTTGAAACCTTTCAGTTTTCACGGCCACGCTTCTTAAACAGGTCTCCTTTCGCTAACGTGCAATTTACAATGGATACCATCTCATCAGATAACAATTGTTTCATGTCCTATGTAACAGGTCGTTCCATTTAACTTGAGTTTTAACCGTGTCATTGCTTTATATTAAATCATAATACCTAATATGCCATTGAAACGAGAGGAGCAAAATTATTTTGTATGTTAAAACAGTATGTTACGAATAACTAAACATGCTTTGTGTAACAGAGAAGCTTTGCTGTAATTTATTTTCGAAAATAATACTCATGTAACTTCAGTAAGTTACTAAGGACTGTTATCTTTATTTGTACTAACATTAAACTAAAACCTCTGATAATCTTGACGTTGATATAAACTGGAGCCACTTCAAAAGCTTCACGTAATTTAAACTGGAGATTTAAACAGATAATATATCGGGGGACGACGAAATCCACCGTTTTTGATTTTATTTAATTGTATAAAGTATAAACATCAGATTTAATGATTTTAGATCCTACATTTCTTTTACGTGTTATGTTTTTACGAAGGTCAAGAGTCAACTTTTGTTTAGTAAACATTCTTGTTCTCTAATGCTGTAGACTAGATCTAATTCCGACCAGTAAAATACATAAAGTCCAAAACTAAGTATAAAACTTTTCGTTTAAGTGTATCCTAAAGGAGTTATAAACTGTCAAAAATATCCTAAAACACATTTTGGGAGTTTGTAACTTTTTAACAAAGCATTTATTCAAAAAATACTATATTTTCGACTTATTTTGTCGTTCTGAACTGAATTTTAAAAACGATATTGTGTTTTTTTTAAATTCAGTTTTGACGAAAATAAAACACGAAAATCGTTTAAAGTTAGGTACATTTGAATAGCGTTTATTAAAAATGTTAAAAAAAATGTTTTGACACATCGAAATTTACAAAAGTGGGTTAATTACTAACATAATTGTTATAACTAACGTTTTATCTATGAGTGAGTTAATGATTTGCAAATGCTTTTTGAGTTGCTGAAAATGAGAATAAGTTCGAAGGTGTCACATTGAATTTTCTTCATAAAGATTGCACAACTTTGGTAACTATAAATATTTATATTGAATGATGTTTACTCGATTTAAAATAGTTTACTCTAACGCATATGTAATGAAACAAATGAAAGTAATGATCGAAAAAACAGTATTTTCTACAAAAACTTCCTTCACATACATTAGAGGTTGGTACTCTTGTAATGGTATCTTGGCAAAGATAAAGATAAATGGTCGAGAGAAAGTTGATGAATCGCTTGTATTTAGACATTTTGGGAGCATGAGAAAAATTAACAATGCTTCATGGAAATAAAAAAATGTGCAATTGAGTACAGTTCGTGTGGATGTATCTTATGATAGACAAGTTTATTAGAGGCTGTTATTGATCACGAGTTATGGAGTCTGCATAGTTAAGCCGGGAAAAGAATGAAATATTTAAGCTTTTGCACCATGTGGCTTTGTGATGTTAACGGTAGAGTGACTTATTTAACTAATTTCTGTGTTGATTTGTGTCAGTTCTTTGCGAACAAATCAATATTTTTAGAAATTCTGCTCATTTCAGTCATTCTAATTGACGTATCTCTAATGTCCTCCAGTAGATGTCAGTATAGTTGAGCCTACTTTTTGTTGTTTTTTGAGGAATCAGGATTACAAAATTTATCAGATCTTTATTAGCAATGTGTGTCAAAAATTTAAAAAACCGAAATAACTTTAAAAAATAAAGCGAAAGGTGAACATAATTGGAAAGCTCTCAGCTCGAGATTCTGAGATTGACTTAATTAAGGTCTGGTTCTTCAAATTCGTTAAGTACAGAGATTTTTTTTAAGATTAGAAAAGTACAGAATCAGACGGCGCAGGTCATCGCGACGTCGCAGTGTTTTCAAAACATCGATCAATTGTGGTGTTTGAGACGCTACTCCGACGCGAATGCGAATTAAATGCCTGCCTCAATGAATCACCGTTCTTTAATATGTATTTAAAATGATAACTTTAAAAACTATGAAACAAAAATTTAACATCATTAAAGCAGTGAACTACACTTAGTGTTAAAATTAATCTAAAATCTTCAAACATCATAACCTAATGGATAATTTAAGTACTCTACTTATGGACGAATGTCCACCAGACCTTCAGGTAAGATGTTTTTCGTCACATTTTACGTCATATCCACTCAAAATAAATAAAAAGCCAACATGAAAATTTTATGCAAATTTGAAATTATGAGCTTCTGTAGCGTTAAATTAGAATGCGTAATGATTATTTCCTATAATACAAAAAATCTGCTTTGCGATTCTCAGGGTCAGGTGAATTACGGCCAATGGCAAATTAAAAGGAAGCTGCCAATGGGAATGAATGAACTAATGAGATGTATAGTATGTACAGTTACGAGGCTAACATTCAAGGCATACTCTTTGAAATGTCCCGTTGAAACGAATCCAATCACTAATACATTATTATTTATCTAATGTCCGCAGGTTACTTAGAATGTGGTCACGATTATAGGTAAACTCTTTTACGTCAAACTTTATTGCTGCAACTCGAACAGAAATTAATATGAAAAAAAGATTTTAGCATTGAAAGCAGATGCACCTAGATCAAACCGACTTTTAAATTTTCATCTGGGACACTGTACAGTTTCTGTAGAATTTTTCCTGTGATAGAGTTACCTGAGTTAGAATTTACCATTGGTAAAACGTCCAAGGAAAATCCCCATTACGTCATTAATTACTCATTATGTGTACCAGTCACCTGCGCTTCGCAATCAGATTCTGGAGTTTTGTTATTGAAGATTTAGCGAACTACTTTTTTTTATGTAGATCTAATCATTAAACCTATTAATGAGTAGATGTCGGTGATAATGACAGACTTCATTGCACCTGATCATTAGAATCCGGATGGATAAACGTTGAAGAACGCGTCTTAAATGCTAAAAAAGAACATTTTTATTTGTTAATTCATCACAACAGTTACATGCCATCAATGATTTAAAAAATTTGTTTTTTCAGATTAGAAAGCATACCTACGAAGTAATCTATATGCTAAACGTACCATAGGCAATAATTATGCAGATCATAAGTAAATGTTTAAAGACTGTTCTTCATATAATAAGGAACAGTGAATAGAAACTTCAAATGAGATTTTTAAGGTTAGCTTATGTCCAAAAAAAAAAAATTGTAAAAATATAAGAAGAAGGAAATTAAATTTATATAATGAAAGAAAAAATTGGGAAAATGGTAAAAAGCCATTTGCCCCTGCATCCGGACTATTAATCATGAAATAATCACGCACCTGGTGTTTGTTCACTTGTACAGTACTTCAACAATATTTAACCGAACTTTGTTGTCATATTCAGTTGCGTGCAAAATGGTGTAAATCATTGTGATTATCTTTTTTTTTCAGTCGTACTGTTAAATTATTAGCATCCTTTCTTAAGTGCTACTTAATTTCCGTTACTTGTTAAGTAAACGTGTATTATTGCACCGGTTTTCGGCGTAGGTAGCATGTATTTTGATGTGTTTATGTGGACCATATGAGAAAATTACATAACCAGTGTTTGGCACCTTAACAAATTGTAAGGGTACTAGTTAGACCTATCGCTTGAAATTGGTGTGAAGTCAATGAAGTAAACCGCAGGCGTTTCAATTTTAATTAAAGATAATTTGCACTGTTCTACAAGAAAAGACTTAATCTGTGCCTTTTAGTATCCTGGAGTTGAAATGAACGGATATTATTTAACAATCACACTGGTCCAAATTAATATTTCTCCGCTTTAATAGCATCAGAATCTTGTCGAGTAATTACAGTTTCATCATATATTGCGTAAACTGTATTTAGTTGCACTTCCGATGTAATTATCCACAAATAAGTTCCAAGTTTTGTTGCCTTCATTGTTTAATACTTCAACTGTTCATAACAGTTTTGAAAATGTTAAGGATAGCATTGTTGAAAGTTTTAATTTTTTTTAAATTATCTTACAAATAGGGTTGTTTTATTTTTACCCCCAGATTTGTGCCTAGTGTTGACATTGATTAATTATTTTCTTCAAATTAAAAAAATATATAAAGGTTACCACTTGATTAAGTATCAATTCACAATCCAACTCAGTTGTTATGTTGGCATCATCCAATTGAGTCAGTAAATTGAATCAAACTTTTTTCAAAACAACATTTCAAAAACTTTTATTTTACAATTAACTACTTACTATTAAAAAGTAAAATCGTAAAATTTACCCATATTTAGCCTATTATATTCAATTCTCTTGTAATTAACGGTTTACCAGCGTGACAGTGACTTCTTATTCAAAATTGTGGTACCATTTATAAAGGAAGTGAGAATAAATGCTAATGAAACCCATAAGAGATATTTAGATAATTGACTAATGCGACTGACTCGATCAGGCTTGACAAAAATGGTGAGAAACTGCATTCGAATGTTAATTTATATTTACATTTCTGCGATTTGTCTTCCTGTTATTTGGTGCTATTAGTCTATTGTTTTAATTATAATAATTAGATGAATGTTCATAATTAATTATTCGAAAAGCTTGTCCAGCATAAATTTAAATTCATTTACAGCGATTTCCCACAAGTGTAATTTGCATAAATATAAAACCTATTAGTGTTTTCTTATTGTGTTCAGCAGGAAGACATGGGTACATACACAACGGTCCTCATTATCTGTGTTTTACTGTTGCAGGTTTTATGCTGTACCGGCTGTTGTGTTATTTTTATGCAATAACAACCTGCTGTGCACAGCCTGTCATAAACATTTTTCAATGTTTTTCAGATAATTAGGAGAAGAGTTCAATCCGTGGACCATAAATGATTAATTTTATTTCAAGTGTTTATTTTTTAGTGTAATTAGTGAAAGTGCCTTTTTTATTTATCATGATATTAATTTCTAAATATGCACTGTAATGTTTCATTAAACAAAACACGAATTTTGAAATTCCTGTCGTTTTTTTTTCTTAAAGTTTTATTAATGAAAGTGATACCTGATCGATTCATTATTTTATTAGTGTTATTCTTTTTAAAACTGATTTTTATACACTATACAGGTAAAAGTGGGACAGTTTTTGTTGGTTAACTATTAATTACAGGCACACATGTAGCTCTCACAAAATTGTTGTTGATATAGCAGAATTACTGACAGTAATAAACAAATCATATAATAGAATTAAAAAAAAATTACGTATAATTACGACCTGAAATTAAAAGGGGACTGTAAAACTGCCACTTGTAGGAAAGGCCTAACTGTAATTGCTATCTTCATCTTGGGAAAGTTTAATAAACAATGGACCTGAGATTACGTACACATCATTGTTTGTAAAATATACTTTTCTGTTTCAAATTAAACAATCGGATTAATTTATTTATAGGCGAATGTGGGAATGGCAGCCGATGTGGAATTCAAGAAAATTCATGTACGTATTTATTACACTTGATTGAAAATAATTTGATTAGAAATTAGAGAGCAGAAAGATCGTTTATTATAAGAGTGCATCGTAAATTCCTTTAACGCTTATTATGCCCCTCAGATGTCTTGTTATGTTTTAATGAAAGCTGGTAGATTTTGAATTTTTAATAAAATCAGAAGTAAGAACAGCTTAATTATAAACTAAGTAAGTGTGGATAAGCAGAGATTATCATTTTCGTTTTAGGTTATTAATAACTTATTTATGTACACGTGAGGGAATTGGAAGTAAACAGATTTCAAATTTCATCGACTTAAGAGTGTTTGCTTACATGTGAGAGATAATTAATTATTGTAAATTAGTTCAACGAAACTGGTTGTACAAAAAAATTTTAAAAACTAAAAATATTTTCTGTTCCGATACTGTTAACGTAGGTTTATTTGAACACTGGTAACGAAAACAAAATAAAATTTTGCTATTCTGGAAACTGAAATGTTTAACCAGATACAAGGTAGTTTGGTTTTGATTTTCTGACAGCTTTTAACATTAAATACTTGTGTTTTGAACGTTAAATATCTACAAACTGGTTTCGGTTTTTAAATCTCGTGAGTATGATGCAGTTGAATTGGCTATAATTAAAATAAAATTCTGTGATACAGAGATATTTGCAACAAATTCACATCATAATTTGTGTTTGTTGTTTGGTATGTTTTTTACCTGAGAGTGTGTTTGTTTCCAGAGCCCTGGTGACGAAAATAAAGACTTGCCAAGAAAACCTCCTATATATACAAAAGGCGTCGCAACGTCCTTCGGCTTTAAGCGTCGCCCAACCACTGCGCCGTCGATTGCATCCAACTCAAATGCAGCTCGGCGTCTTGCCAACACGGACATCATAGACCGAAATGGCAACGGCAATGCCGATACTGAACCACTTACCACTAACATAGCGCCTACTGGACGTTCGACGCCAAGATTAATGCCGCCTAAGAAGGAGGGCAGTGCCACCAGAGTAAATCGTTTCGGTTTTCGACAACCCCAAGTGAACAGACTTCACAAAGTTTCCGATTTAAATAACGGTCCCATCGAGTTGTGCAACAATAACAAAGTTAAATCCAATTCTGCGGTGAGCCAAGTTAAAATTAAAGGCATAATGGGTGTGACGGTGGACAGCAACAAAAACAGAATGACGAAAATGGGAATAAATCCGCCACAGGTAAAACCGCTGCATCCGTATTATTTCAATTGTACACCGTCGTGTTTTCAGGCTGAAAAGTTCATGCTGCAGTCCACACAACTTCCTCGTCCAGAACCTGTCCGAGTCATTGAAACAAAAACTGCAAAAACTTTGGCCAACAACAGCAAAAGAATCGCTTACCACGAAGATAATTCCTCAAAAGACGGATCTCTCACTGAAGATTCCGGTGTGGGTAGCCAAGTTAGTGCAAATGTAGCCGATGCAGAAATAATTCCTGGAGTAGAACGCTTAAATTATTCACCGACGTACGGAGCTAAAAGGTCTTCTCATAAGTCAAGAAATCTCGAGGTGGTCATAGCGGGGAATACATTTGATGTTCGTGATCTGGACGATTCTTCAGAAAGCTGTGTTCCTTTACCTCAGTTACCAAGTGCTTTTAGTACTGCTTCAGAAAACATAAGGGGGTAAGTAAAAATTTGGAAATAATGGGTCATTTCAATACCAAATCGTCGCAGCTCATTATCCCACCTCTGAATCAGGTCTTGTTTTAATCGTCAAAATTTTTAAAAACCTTTTTGATTCGATAAAGCTTCTGAGTTTAGCTCTCAAATTAATTTGTTTTGGTCTAACTTTCTCATGTAGAAGGAAATGAAACTTTGATTTGTGACGATGTACTGGAGTAGCTGAAACACTATAAATAATAGAAATGAAATTGCTAAAAATGTCAAATTTCAGCATTTATCACAATTCTGGTTTTGTGCGAGAGAAGGCTAGAGAGTATCAAAGACATCTCGATATTGACAACAGAAGAAAAATATCCATTACATCGTCGGAAGGCTTCAGTGATGATTATGGGGACGAAGAAAAGACCTCTAGAGATAAGTACAAGAACGAGAAATCTTTCGTAAAACCGAGCGCGCACAAGACATTCCTGAAATCAAAACCGGAGTTAAAAGATGACTCAAGTCCGCCTAGTTCAGACGAGCAAGAATGGATTCATGGAGGAGAAGCGATGGCTGACGAAGTCAGCTTTTCTATCAGTTCCAGCGACGAGAGTAAGGAAAAAGAACAACAACCGATCGTCACGACTGTTACTAACACAAACATCACCTCTGCGCTTCACAATTTGATGAATACGTCCTTGTCAAATTCCGGACTGAAACCGGACATAAAGAGCGTGTTATTGACGATAGAAGATCCACATTTTGCCGCGGTCGCTGCAGCCAGCAATACAAGTTTGATGCTGGATGATGAAACCTCACCGGTCGACAGTCTGATAAGTTGTTCAGAGTCTGAAGAAATACTCAAGCGAAAAATCAACAGGAGTTCGTCTAATTCCAAAGAAATTAATGAAAAATTAACACCGCCGAGTCCGGGGACACCGACTAATGCTTCGAATTCGCTGTCGCTCTCAGATGGGAAGGATGATTTTCTTATAGATGACGAGATTGCGGATCAACCTGCTTTGGTTTTTGAAGACACATTAACGATGGCCAATAACGAAGCCTTCAGTATTTCGCAAAATAACTCCGAAAGTACTACAACAATGGTGGACTCAACGCCGAAACCTAAGAGGCGATCTTTTATTGGAGTTGAAAGCAGTCCGTTGTCGTTACGAAAAAAGAAAGCCTTTCACAGTAGAGCCGGTTCGTTAGATACTTTATCTCCGTGCGAAAGTATTGCAAGTGATGATTTGATGATGGATTATGATTACAGTCAGAGCAGCGGATTAGAAGATGTTGACAGGTAGATATTTATGTCCCATTATATTATGTTTTACAATTTACATTTGACAGGAACGATTCTCACATTCATGGTTTTTCGTCATTGGAGGAAACGATTTTAAGAAAACCAGAAATAGACGACAGTGGAGGGACTCTGAGAGACTGGTCTACTTTATTGGGCAACTGCACTGCTGAAAAGGGGGTTAAGGGGTAAGTACAATTATAGACTAAATTTTAATTATTAAAAATAACGTGCGATCAAAAACTAAAACAAAAAAAAAGCATTGTCGTATCTAAAGATATTTTATTAATGATTGCACGCTATTTTAACAATAGTAGATGTAAATCATGGGCAAATGTAATGTAAAAAATAAATGCAAAACCTTACTACGTAGGTACATAGATAATATATTACATTTTTCGTTAAAATAATTACAGTTCAATGGTTATATAGTGTATTCTAGAAAATTGTATAAAAAGTTTAAGACGCTTGTCCATAGAGTTATGCGAGTAGGCGTGCAAATGTTTGTGACAAAATGACAACATGCAAAAAATATATACATAAAAAAAAGAAATTTTACCCTTCGCTATCGGTCAGTTTTTTTCTGCGTTGAACTTCCCACATCCACTATAAATCTCGCCCCGCATCATCCAGAATTTCATTCTTTTTTTACGTTCCTCTGATTTATTATGCTTATTCAGTTGATTTTCCAATTTTTTCGTCCACATAATCGGCAAAAATAAAATTTTTAGCCTTTTTTCAAAAATCTCTAATCTGCTGGAGTTTTTTGCTAACATGTGGTGTTTTCTCAATTTATGCATCACAATTTCAGCTACTAATTTGGGAAATAAGTCGAAAAACATATGAAATGAAATGAGTTATAACTCTTTGAAATTTCTCAATACATTAGTATTAATTGCATAACAAATAAATTAGAAGCAAAATGTAATAACACTTACAGGATTATCGTATTATGTAATTAAAAACTTAAACAAGAGATCGATGGTCCTATTAGATTCATGGTGGCCGTTAAATTGTCAAATTCGTAAATAACGTTATTAATGAAATGACAGAAATTAAGTTAAATGACAGAATGGATATATTCAAATCTCGAATTTGACATTTCTGCGGCAGCTACCGTCGATCTAATCAAAAACACAGTAACTTTGTTTTCGTAGGCCTGTGATTTAAGTTTTTAAAATTTTTAAATTTGAATATGGTTTTTGTAAACTTTGTGTGCGACTTTTATTATGAGTCAGATTCTACCGATATTACTGTCATTGTGCTTTAAGAAAAGACAGTTTTCAAGTAATAAAATTTCAAGTTGAAATCTTGAACAGTGGGAAGTTGCCAGAAGATTATATTTAAATTTCATGAAAATCGAATAGAAATGAAAAATTATGTGAAACTTGAAGTGTATAAAATGATGTAGTTCACCCTTCTTTATTTAAATACCGTTTAATATTTGCTAGTACGTAACAAATGGTAACATTTTTCACATGACTAATATATAAATAAAATCATGTGCTGCAATTTGCCTCCCCAACATTTTTGTCTGTTGTCTTCGGTAATTCGAGACACTTTGTACTTAGATCATAGCTCTTTATACAAAGCTATTTTTTGTTAATAATGAATGTCATAATTCTTGATGAAACATTTTTATGTTGTCCTCATAGCCTCAGTTAAATTAATATTGAATGACGGTGGAAATGAACTTTGGAGGTTATTGACATTTCGAATCCAGTTCCTTTGTCACTAAAAAAGGCTTCCTAATCTCACAATGCTGTATCGATCTTCACATTTTAATTTTGACATGGAATTGAAACATTGAATTAAGTCAAGTTTAGAATACTATATGATTAGATAATTTGTTGTGTATGAATAAATACAAATATATTTCCAAAACTTATATGCAATCATATAAAGCGTACTTCAACAACAATTTTCTCATTTTTTTGCTCCATAAAATTGATTATAATTAACACTGAAGTTTTCTAGGTATTAAAGAAACATTGTTAAACATGTTAAATATAGAATTGACATAAATCTTTTGAAACATATCTATTACAGTTGTACAATTTCAAACCCATTCTCTTTTTGTAGTAAATGTAATGCCTGTATCTCATATATTTTAAATGAAGAGTTAATTTTAATCGTCATTTTTTCCAAATCCTTCTTTTATATTTTATGGAGCATTGTTTTTTATGATAAATAACCAATTATAATGTATTAAACATAATAAACGCTACATAACATAATACAAATAAATTGCAACCTTGCTCAAATATGTAATCAGTAATAAACAAAGTTTTGTTTTACTGAATTTTATTTATATAACTCGACACTTTTCGATTTTTTTGGTAACAAAATGTTACAGAATACTTTTTAAGCCACAAAATTTTGAATGTTAAAATTAACTCGAAATGCGTTTTAAGTTCAATCGTTAAAACATCGTATCGAAAAATTTAAATCGGTTTTAAAAAAGCATGTTTGCAAACATTAATAAATAGGCAAGAAGACGTATTTGTTCCGTTATTTGAATTAAAACGCAATAGTTTCTCGCCAGTGCTCGTGTGCTAAAAGATAACACTAAATGAGTTTTTTCTGCTCTACTGTAAAATTGCTTAAAACAGAGTTACGTGGTTTAACCGTCGATTTGTTGGTTTTATTCTTCAATTATTAACATACTGTTTTAGTAATTTAGTTTAACAGTTTATGTGCAAAAATAAAAAAGCATTATTACATTCATCTGGTCCGTTATTGTCAAGTTAAGTTAAATACCTCAGTTATTTTTAAATATATGAGAAAATCAACCAATCCCATTTACTAAACATGCGTAACCTTAATAAATGCAGTTACATTAATAGTTACGTGTAAATAATTATACACTTAATAAATAATTACCAACACGGTAAATTTATGTGTATGATGGTTATTAAATTTTAAATATTCTGCTCTGGTTGTTTATTAATTCTGCCATGGGTGCCAGTTTTATTGTTTAGAGAAAAAAAGTCAAAAATGCTAACTTGAGATTTTGACATTTCTTTCCGTTTTCGAATCCAGAGAATCAAAAAACATAGTTTAAAAAAATAATGACGTTAAGCTAAGAAAAATGTTTGCAAAAATGCGGGGAGGTCACGTTGCAACATAATCATTTTGGGGAACATGTCAGTGCCCACTTCGTGCCCACTTGCCCACCTACCTCTTGGTCTTACGTGTGATCTATAGCAAAATCGTTCCGCGCGTTGATCTTACGTTTTTCGAGGCCTGGCAACACAGCAGAATTTCCTGCAAACGATGACAGGTGAACCAGTTACGGTACTGCTACGTTCATAGTTGGTACACTATAGTCTCGAGGGAACAATGTTCAAAGCGACAACAAAGGGCAACGTTTTATGAAATGATTGGCGCTGACGATATCTCTCTGTTATCACGATTGCAAAATGTATTCGGAAAATGACAGAATCCTGTAGAGCGGTCGAGTTGGTTCACGGTTTTTAGTTAAACATTTTGTGTTAAGTTCGTGATGAACAGTTTTAAAGAACAAAAGGACAAAGGAAATAGTTTGAAAAGTGTACACGCTTGCAAGAATGGATCGCTGTTACACTACCAAAACGGGTAATTTTTCATTTCCATTGATACTTTTATCGTGTCTTTAACATTAAAGAAAAAATAAAATAAAATGTTAAAAGAGGAAGTAGATGTTGTAACTTAGATAACGATGAATACACATTTTTAGTAATTTGTATCTTATCATTATCACACATTGTTTGTTCTGCTAATATAATAAACTTCAAATGAAGAAAATGTTCAAATATATTTTACGAAACTGAAATCAATACGATATGTTTAATTGTTCAATGAAGAATTATTGGACCGCAATTCCCTGTTAAACCATTTCGCTTTCACCACTTATTAGACAAATTTTAATTTTAAGTACTAGTTACTCGTTTATGAGTCATGTTAATAATAGCAATAATTATTGTTTAACGTCGGAGTATTGTTGCTGAAAACAAAATTGGTGTAATTAGATATAATTGGATATAAATTTAATTGTATTAACCGGCTACTAATTTTACATGTGGGTTGTTTTTGATTAATTCCACAGATCTTCTTGATTTGAATTTTTGTAACATTTCAAGAAATAAGTATTGTTTTTTCTTATCTGTGATTTCGTCAGTTTTATTATTGTCGTTGGCGTGATAGGTACCTGTTATTGATTCTTTGCCCACAACTTTCAGAACTCTCAACAACCTAAAATCGATATAATACATTGATATGTTCATATTCCTCCACTCATAAATGTTCAGATCCATTATTGGGGACTGGGTGGAGAAAAATAATTTTCTGAGTAGGCATCTGAACTCAAAAATACGAATGATCATTTTTGAAAAAATAACTTTTTTGAAATGATATAATGCAAAATTAAAAATCACCGAGTTGGCATTTACTTTTCGTATTCCTAGATAGTTATGTTATGTGAAGTTTTAAGGATTTGTCTGTTTTTTGATTTAATTAATTTATGAATCAGAAATGAGGAACGAAATATCTATTAATCATACAATACCGACATTCTCTCTTTTTTACAATAGAGTACAAAATTTATTAATTTTGCATACTTATTACACCATGTTTTTATATGTTTATAACGCATATTCTATAGTTTTAATTTAATAAATAATGAAAGTAATACAATACAATAATGAATAAATATAATTAAATTGGCTGGCCCATATTCCGATTTCTTTTCACATGAATGAAATTATAATTGTTACCTCAGTAAGTGCTTTATTAACTGATAAAAAATGCGTTCACCTTCTGTAGACAATGTGATTTATTTAAATATCACTTATTATCAGTTACTAAGATGATTAAAGACTGTACTGTTCATAGTTAACTTTTAGTTATAAAAAGAGGAGTTATATAAAGGAAAAATGCTCAAAAGATGTTCAAAAAGCATTGATACAAAAATAATATATATTTCTCAACAGATTTTTGTTTCACTGAAAATTGTCAAAATTGTGTTAATTTTCAAATTTTCATGAATAAAATTCATATTCTATAATAGTTCAGCTCTTATAGAATCTTGCGGCAAAAGTAAAGTTTTCATTTATTTTTATTATTGGAAGCTTCGTCGATATTTTTTAAATTTTCTTGCCTTGAATATTAGCTTCTAAGTTTTCTAAAAAAAAAAACACACACACTCAAAACAGTTCTAGGAAATTTATTTCGGTTAAAATTTAATGATCATTTCTGAAAAAACTTCCACAAAACTATTTTGGAGGTAATAATTTTACTGAATATTTTATTAGACAAACGGAATAGTTTTTTTTAATCTTCTACATGTTCTGCTTTTATTTCTTTTAATAGCTTTTAAATTTTGATCCAATTTTTTAACATTGAAATATAGTAATATTAAATAGGTTATAATGGTAATGATCATTTTTTAATTAAACAAAGTGCTCTTTGACATAGATACACCTACCATATTGCCATATAGGTCACACCGATGATTATTATATTTTATTAAAGTAATTTTTACGTGAAGTAACGCTAATAACAGTTAATGGAATTTATATGACACTATCACATTTTGGAATTGCGCATCATTAATTTTATCGAGCAAATCTGCTGGAGTCTGCGCAACTCTTCGGCGATTGTGATATCGAACGATTTGCATGAAGCGGCTCTACTCTTTTAATCATTCAATTTGTGTTAAACAGAAACTTCAAAATTATTTAAACAATGGAAAATTTAAATTTATTATGTGGCGCATTGTAACAAACATTTAAGGTTGAGTTTAATATCAATGCTTGCAAAATTAAACGTTCATAATGTGCATTGCCGCTTCACTTTCTTTGTGAATGGTTTTATTGAAAGAAAATGTAAGATCTAGTTGTTAGTCGAACGCTATGTGACGTTCCCTGCAGACAGTTTTTCAACTAAAGTTCATTTTCGTCATCGAAAGTTTCTTGTGATTCATGTGCCTCTCTAATAAAGACCTATTTATTTAAGTATCTATTAAACACAATATTCTTTACTAGATTTTTATGAGGAGATGAAAACATATAGCTTTTTGATATTTAAATTTTCCCTATCTAAACTCCAGTGTAGCATTTACAATGAAGAATGTAGTTGCAATAAAAACTAATAAAACCAATGAACTCAGATGTAACAGAATACCGTGTTCTACAAAAAATAAAAATGATGTGCAAGCAACACTCTTCGCTAAAAGTTTATCTTGTACACCTACCACTTCACCAAAAGCAGCAAGAGCAAATTCAGGGTAGGCTGTTATTTACAACGTCGTAACATTTAGACGAACAGACCTCTCAGATGAATCATTCTTTATAATCTGAAAGTCATGTGAAAGCAAATTTCGTAAAAAAGTTGGGTAGCTGTTCTTAACCACGCCAGTGGTTATCGCACCGCTTTTTTCTTGTTATTTTCAATTTCACTAATTCAGTTTTTATTATTTCACAAGATGCGTATTATTTCACATGAATAATAAGGTTTCCTTAGTTTTTTATTTCAGAGTTCTGTTGTTGTTTTTCATGGCAAATACAATAATAATTTATGGATTTTCTTATTTAATAGTATATTATAAACCAAGGTAGAGAAGACGACTATTATAGCTGAGGCACCAAGATTAAATCCCGAGCCGCGGCGAGGGATTTAAGGTGCCGAAGCTATAATAGTCTTCTCTACCGTGGTTTATATACTATTTTTTCCACTACTAGTAACTCAAATCATTTTTTTCTTCTATTTTATTGAGAACCAAAACATCATCACAAAAAT
>QDEB01013702.1:482-15130 GCA_004193795.1 Asbolus verrucosus | reverse complement strand
ATGTAAATGTTTAAATTTTTGCAGTGTACTTTTCTAAACAGGAGCAATGTCGGTTGAAAATCTAGTTAATTCGTTTTTGAAAGGGTGCATCTAGTTTGGCTGGGTTTTAGAAAGGGTGCAAAGGGTGCAAGGTAACAATGAAAACTCTCTCGTACATCTATCTCCCCCATATATATATAACTACACGAATTAGTTCTGTTATACTCTGAATTTGGTGTATTGAAAATGTTTAGGGAAGCCATGCGCAATCTAGCGCCAAGCTTTAAATTCAGTATTGCATTAGCGTACATCGTCGAAACACGCAAAGTCTTGAGGAGTACTTGTTGATGTTACATATTAACATTGCATTAACATTTCAGTGTAGTTACCATGTCTTAGTTTTTTAAAATTGAGAATAAGCGATACCTGCCGTAATTTGTACTATAAGGTAAGTTAATTCAGAAAGAAATGTGTTGATTTTTGGTCATTAACTAAGTGATATCACAGACACGTTTCTGATATTTTTAATCTAGAATTTTGTGTTTTCGCATTAAATTAGTTAAGTTCGTTAATTTGTGGTTCGCAACTACATTAGCGATGATAATTAATTTTGAGTTAAACACATTAAAACATTGTTTATGAATGTTTTCTTGAATTCTTGAATTTTTGTTAAGAATTATCGGAGCTATTAAAAGTGTTATCACTGAATTGTTTATGTTTTCTTTGATATTGCTGTAATTTTCCGAGGGAAATCATCATGTAAATTCTCAAGCAATTTCATGGCGGGATGGTATTTTTGATGAACCGCAATTTAATTACTTAATTGGAATTAGGTGAAGTTGGTGCCTGAAACAGTAATTATGAACGATCAACTTTGATTGTGGTCGATTTTTAACTAAATTAAAATTGAGAAGAATTTGGACAAATATTTTTTACATTTTAAAATTCCAGCACAAACAGTTGCCAAATAAATGAGTTTATAAAGTGAGATCGTTGATCCCCTATGTCTTGAAGATAGCTAATTTAACTTGCGAGATTAATGACATGAAACAAACGAACAGCCTACAAAGAAAAAACGTAATAATACATTCTCATTTATGACGGCTGCAGAATTCTTATGAACATTTCTGATTGTTACGTTCAAGAATTCAAAATGTAAAGCTTTCAGTTTCAGTTTTTTAAATTATGTTTGTTATATTTGAATTTAATTTAAAAGAAAACATAATTGTATGTATTGAGGACAATAGGAAATTTTATCTGGGGTAATACAACTTTTTAATTATGTTGGAAAAATTACTGTCCATTGTTTATTACAACCGTTATTTGTTGTTCAAAAATGAAAGGAAGTACCTAATTTTACTGTAAATAAATGAAACACATGAATATATATAATTTTTTTAAATGTTATTGTGTAGATAAATAAATAAAAAAAATGTTTTTACAAGTAATGAAATAACGTCAAAGCAGTACGTCATTTCTTTAAATGTAAAGATAAACGAAAGATATAATAATTAATTAACTAAACCAATTATTACGAATAAATTTCATTTAAAAGATTATTTCTGTACGGAAGTAATACATGTATCTGATAATAAATGAATGTGATTAGACTATTGTAAAGTCATTTCTTATTCTGATCACACACTGGAAACCAAATTACTTAAATTAGTTCCTACGAATGGAACAGACTGTCTTGTCTCTTCCGATTAAATACTTGGATTTATCACAATAAAAAATTGTTTACACATTTTTTATACAAGTTTCCGTATTTTTGAGCCGAATTTTAAAATGTGAAATTTTCGATTAAAAAAGCATGAAAGTTTAATAAAAATTGATGGCATTTTCGGCAAAGATATCAGTATAAAATAGAATTTTTGAACGTTGAGTTTGACAAAACTGCGAATATTGCTACATGCAAAAACCATTTATTAATTTGGTGACAAGTGGCGTGGCCACGAGGGTGGTTTTTCTGTATTGTATATTTATAATGCAATGTGAATTCTGTGTTGATAATACATATTTTTTAATTTAGAAGTTTAGGTTTTATGCATATAACGGAACAACAATGCGGGTGGCACGCCCCTATGCTATTTATGTGTATTAAATTACGAATTGTTATGAAAAGTAATCTTAAACTGTCCCAGGAAGTTTCATCATCCTTTTCTCCTACGAACGCTATCTTATAACAAGTACTTCTTAAATCGTGGCGTATTAAATTTAAGAACCACGATGTGGGTTTAAGTCGTCATCACAGATTTTAGTTATAATTTCTTGCATTATCTTCCTAAATTGAGGGGCGATATAAGATATATCCAGTGAATGATATGAAAAAAAAGAGAATGAAGGTTGCCATGGCAGTTTGAAATTCGTGTAATCTTAAGTGTGTTTCCTTGTTCGTTCGGAGGTAATATCAGGGTTTAATGGATGCTTTTATTTTTTAAATGCGAATTTAGGCAAACTTAATTTTGCATTTTTTTCAGTGCGTACTAAAAGCCACTGTTATGTGCTCTTGCTAATATGTTATTGTTATGGAAGCAGAACCAATTACGCATTGCAAAGAGCATGGTAGTTGATTGCAAACAAAACAATCATTAAAACAAATGCGTGGGAGGTCGCAACAGCTCGTATTTTCAAAATATGGCTTTAACTTAAATTTAGAACGTGATTTTGTTGGCCTGGAATTCACCTTGTGGGAAAATTATTAGGAGTTTAGGAAAAGCAATTTGTAGAAAGCTGACAAAATTGTAAAGTTTTTTTAATTTGTGTTTTGTTGATATCGTTTTCGTAGGTTTTTCACACATCATTCTTTACCAAAAAGAAAATACGAACATCGACGCCAGTCTTGCATAATAACTTAAAGCTACTCGCTAACGAGATGAATAAATTTTATGGATGAAAGAAATACTATTGTTTTTACTTTGACATTTTATTATAGTGTGAACTAACACTTATGTTACTTTAAAATAAATTATTGACAACACATGTTTAAAAAAAGTTTGGTGAGAGCCATTTGTTACAAAGCTTATCACCACTAAAACTGAATAACATCTGCGATAATTGTTTTGGAACAAGTGTTTTCTTTCCTGAAAGGTATTCACATACCTACACCAAACTACGAACTGAATAAAATTCGATTCTGCGATAGCGAACCCACTTTTAAATTTCTCTTAAGTTCTTATTGTGCCGACTACTTTTAAGAATGTGATAACCTTGTTAAGGAGATAATAATGTTTCAGTTATGAGCAGTATTTAAATATTTTAACAAAAAATTATCACTAGTTCACATCTCCGAAATAATAAAAATTAAGATTAATTATCACCGTTTGATTAATTTGTTTGTTTACAGCCAACGAGCTCAAGAAAACATGAGCGTACATCAGAATTTATAAAGTTGTAGTGGTTATAAATACCATCTAGGTTATGACCTAGTAAAGTGTGCTAAATATAATTTCCTCATTAACTAAAAACGATTTGTATTATAGTTAAGCAATAACTAAAATTTATCGATTACCTAATTTTCGTGATTTTACAGGGACTTGCACTGAGCCAAGCATTTTTTTAGAGCGTTCAAGGCATGACACACGTCCATGAGGATTTTGGTAAAATGGACGCAAATGGTACGACATTTGGAAAACAAAAATTCGTAGCCGTGTCAAAATCCCTGGCTCTGTTTTTATTGTTGTTATTCGTCGGATGTATAGTGGCTACAGGTCTTCTAGTTTACCACTTATCTTCATGTCAGTCAGTACCTCAAGTAGAAGAGTCAAAATTGTTAATGCTCAATAAACACTCGAACGGAGACATTACAACCGTTGCAACTGCTGATCCAAGTACCGAAAGTGAAACCGAAGAATATCAGTTTTCAACCACTACCACCACTGAGAAATCAAAGACTGAAATCGAGATTGATGATGTGAGACTTCCACGGTCTGTTCATCCGCATTCCTATAACATAAAGCTAATTCCCTTTATACAAGAGGGAAATTTTACATTCCATGGCGAAGTTACAATATTAATTAATGTAACAGTAACTAGCGATAATATTACTTTACACGCTGATGACTTAATTATAGACAATATTTTAGTATATGAACACTTGCAGACTAACAAATTTCTTTCAATTAAACAAGCTGCCAATGAGACCAAGCGGCAGTTTTTAATTATTTATTTAAACCAACCAGTAGAAGCTGGAAAACAGTATTATGTCAGTATTAAATTTCGGGGAATTTTAAACGACCTGCTTCAGGGTTTTTATCGAAGCTCTTACAAAATTAACAATGAAACCAGGTGAGTTGTTCTTCATATCTTGGCCATGAATAACAATAATCATTGAAGATGGATCGCAACCACGCAGTTTCAAGCTACAGACGCGAGAAAAGCTTTCCCATGCTTCGATGAACCGGCGTTGAAAGCTAAATTTCAAATAAGCTTGGCAAGACTGAAGAACATGACCTCAATTTCCAACATGCGCAAGATTGGTCCTTATTCTCAACCGGTGTAAGTGCTCGCGCGTATTTTTTCTTTGTGATTACGGTTTCTGCTTACAGCCGAGGTCTTTCTGAATACGTCTGGGATTACTACGAAGAAAGCCTTCCAATGTCAACGTACTTAATCGCCTTCGTAATATCAGATTTTGACTGCTTAAGAAATGGCACATTTTCCGTATGGGCTCGGCCCAGTGCTCTTTCGCAAACAAAATATAGCCTTCAAATAGGACCTCAGATATTGAAATTCTATGAAAACTTCTTCGGAATCAAATATCCTTTGCCCAAGATTGATATGATTGGTTTACCGGATTTTCCTGCTGGAGCTATGGAAAATTGGGGATTAATTACTTACAGGTGATCAATTCCTTTCTGTAAACTTCTAGAGGGTGCTTAGTTAAATTTTAGGGAGTCAGTGTTGTTGTATGAAGACAAAGTTTCAAGTAAAGGAAGTTTGCAAAGAATTGCTCATGTGATTGCTCACGAACTTGCGCATCAGTGGTTTGGTAACTTAGTCACCCCAGTTTGGTGGTCAGATTTATGGCTAAATGAAGGCTTTGCTACCTATGTCGAATGTCTCGGGGCCAATGCTGTAATTGTTTCTTTATTTTTAAGTCACAAATCTATTTTAACGATTTCAGGTAAATCCGCACTTGAAAGAGCTTGACCAATTCATCATAAACGAATTGCATGGAGCTTTCATGTTGGATGCTTTACAATCCTCGCACCAAATATCAATCAAAGTGAACAACCCTGACGAAATTAATAATATTTTTGACAGAATTTCTTACTCTAAAGGTAAGATTTTATTGCTGTTTTCTTGTTATTGACACAAATTTTTGCAGGGGCGGCCATTTTGAGGATGATGCAACACTTTCTAACCATGGAGGTATTTCAACGAGGTTTAAACAAATATCTCAAAAGCAGAATGTATAAAAATGCAGAGCAGGATGATCTATGGAACATGCTGACTCAGCAAAGCCATGAGGATAAAGTGCTTGATCCTAATGTCACCATTAAAGAAATAATGGATACATGGACACTACAGACTGGTTTTCCAGTTGTTACTGTGCAGAGGAATTATGAAGATTCTTCAGTTACTTTCAGTCAAGAAAGATTTCTGATAAATAACGAAAACAGGAGCTCCAATTCTGTTTTATGGTGGATTCCAATAACTTACATGGACAGAAGAAGTGTTGTAAAATCGACTTGGATTGGTGCTGAACCTGCGATCACTCTAAACGATTTAAATATCTCGAAAGATGATTGGTTGTTGGTTAACATTAATCAAACAGGTTATTACAGAGTAAATTACGATGATCGCAACTGGAATCTCATTACTGCACAGTTGCAAAAAAGAAAAGGTCATTTGGCTTTTGATCCTAAAAACAGAGCTCAGTTACTCGACGATGCAATGAATCTTGCATCGGTTGGTTACTTAGACTATGAGATTGCTTTAAATGTGACCAAGTACTTAAAGCAAGAACGAGAATATGTTCCTTGGAAGGCCGTTTTTACTAGTCTGGACTACATGTACGAAATGTTTGTGCGTACAGCGCATTTTGACAAATATAAAGTGAGTTGTGTTACATTTAGTGAAGATTAGTTTCAGATTTCTTGTATTTGTAGAATTATTTGCTAACTTTGCTGAGAGACGTTTACAAAGAAATTGGATTTAATGAGAGCGAAGACGACCAACAGTTAATTCTTTATCTTCGCTTCGAAGTGAATGTCAGGACGTGTAAACTTGGAGTTCGTGACTGTATAATCAGTGCGATTCAGCAGTTTCAAACATGGAAGAATTCACCATATCCAGATAAACGCAATTTGTAGGCAAATTTTGAGTGAGGTTATTTATTGGTGCTAATTTGATTTAATTCTAGGATTTCAGAAAATTTGCGTGAGGTAGTGTATTGCACAGCGATAAGTGTCGGGGGTCAAGAAGAATGGGATTTTGCCTGGCAGCGGTATCTGAACGCTAATGTGGAAAATGAAAAAGAAACTTTGTTGATGGCTTTGGGGTGCTCCAAAGAGATATGGATTCTTAGTCGATATTTGGAATGGGCAATTACTGAACATTCTGGGATTCGGAAGCACGATTCTGCAAGAGTCTTTGCCGCGGTTGCTAACAATGCGATTGGGCAGGAATTGGCGTATAGATTTTTGAAAACTAATTGGAACCGAATAAGAAGCTAGTAAATTTCTTAAAATGTTTGTTTAATCGAAATTTAATTTTTGAAATTTTTAGTCTAGGTGCGTCATCGATGTCGTTAAGCAGCATAGTTAGAAGCTGCACCATAAGATTTAATACCCAGATGGAAGTGGATAATGTAACTAATCAGCAATAGTAATGTAACATTTTCCTATTTGTAACTGTTTTAGTTCAAAGAATTTGTAAAAAGTAGAGAAAATGAGTTTGGAGTTGCACTGCGTACAGCCCAACAATCCATTGAACAAGGAGAAGCAAATGTTAAGTGGATGAGCAAATATTCTAAGAAAATTATAAAATGGCTCTCTAATTCAAATACTTAAAAGCACCCACCATAAAACTTGTATATAATATATGATGTGTGATCAAAAAATAAAACACTTTACTTCCTTTAACTTTATTGAGGAGGTGTTAATTGATTCAATATGGCTGTCAAGCTTCATGCATTTTTTTGATCATGCAACGTTATGTTGACAGAAAAGATGTATTAACTTAATTGTACAATTTGACTGAAATGAAAATTAATTTAAAGTAAGAACAATTCTTTAGCGATATAGGAATCATAACAGAAATTTTTTTATTTTATATTTTTTTAATTAAAATTTATGAAGGTAAAGACAAGATGAAAATAAATAAATATTTAGATGACACCAGCTATTAGCTATTTTTTTAATAATCTGTTATAATAAAAAATTGCCCAATTGAAATTTCAACTTGTTTGCATTTGAAGTGGAAGATTTTTTTTAAAGATTTAAATTTGATTATACTTTAATTACAAATTATTTCAGAATTATACTAGAATTTAATGTTTTATTGGAAATGTTTTATCAATAGTGTGAGTGTTGTGTATATATTATTACGAGTACATAGATAATTATAGAATTAATTGGAAAATGTGACTTTTTCTTATTTCTGTCGAGCTTGGTCGGAAATATCTTGGGATGGCTAAGAAATACAATAGCAAGTCGAATGGCTTTGGGTGTGTAATAAATGTTTGATGTAATTGCTTCATTTTTTCCACTTGAACACAGTTCAAAACAATTAGCGAAATTAAAAATGTCTGTTTTTCAAATAATTTAATGTTTAACCTTAACATTAACACTATTAACCCAATTCAAAATTGTAATTTAGACAGACACTGATCCCTTTTAATTGGTAACTATGGGAAATTAAATTGTAGGCTATTAATTAAGAACATTTTTGGTATCAATTAATGTTTACTAGTTACATTTTTAGCAAAAGTTTAGATGTTTAAATTAGCTGGCTACCAAAATAATCTCTTAATTGTGCCTCCAGATATCTTGTTGTTTCTAGGTTTGTTTCTGCAGTTTTAAGTGCTTCTGTTGCAGCTGTTCTTACACTTTCGTCTACTTCATCATTGCTGGCGAAATTTTTTAACTGAAAAAAGTTTCTAAAGTTAGAATTTACAACAGTGAACAATACAAACTTTCTCAATTTGTTCTTGATTAGTGAATCTGTCTGCTACTGAAGAAATTACTGAATTCAGGCTTCTTGTGCTGCCAAAACTGAAAACCAATTTGAGGTCATTTTGCAAATGTGTCAAATATTCACTCACTGCGCCACGATATCTTTGTAATTATTTATTACAAAATCGAAAACTATATCAATTCCTTCAACATTACTGGAATATATTGCAGAAAATACAGAACTAGCATCTTGTATTCTTATTCCAGAACCGTCAGTGATTACTCTTTGAAGATACCTGAAATTAATTTAGATTTAAATCAATGAATACTAAACTTTCGAATAAATCGTACTCATTTAAAACATCTCTATTTTTAATACATCCTAGAGCTTTTAGTATTGTCACTTTTTCGGTGGAGATTTGACTTTCTGAGTATTTTGTCCACAGGAAATTGAAGTCTTCGGCAACATTTTCACTATATCGTAAGCCGTTGCAGTAAATTATACTTTTGAGATTTCTGCTTGGCCTAAAATTGGGGAGAATTTAGAACAGTTTTATAATAAAACCTGTCTGAAATACTTTATTGATTGATCTCTGTAGTTGGCGAATAATGTCTTTGAGTTAGTTATACAATCTTCAATTCCTAAACTGCAAGCCCAAGTAAGACCTAAAATTTGTCTTCGAGTGTAAACATGATCATCCGGTTGTTCAATGTTGAAGGGTGTCGAAGCATAAAGCTGTTGCATCAGTCCAGAAACGTAGTCCTTAAAGATATCGATTATTTTTCAAAAATTTTAAATTATTACCACTGTACCGATAGAGAAGTTATCAGATTTTTATCTCCAGTTCTCTGTAATACGTAACTGAAACCATTGAAAGCAGAGTACCACGGATAATATGCTTCATCGTTTTTCAAGAATGAGAGTAAGTCAAATACGTCTGAATAATTTTTTTTATTGGCTCGAGCTAAATTCAAAAGATCATCGACTATTTGTCCTCTGTTCATTACATCGATGCCATCAAACTCGGGGTTGAGAAGAGATTCAGAAATTTTGCGCCATAGTTCGTCATTGTAATTGATTCTGTAGAAGCCTAAAACCATAATAGAGTTAAATAACATTTTTCTAGTTTGAGAAGCTACCAGTTTGTTGATTATTTAGTATGATCCAGTTTGCATTAGATTGATTAGATAATACGTCAAAGATAATCAAATCTTCAGATGGAGTTAGCCATGCTTTGGTTGCTGTATCGCTGAAGTTTTCATTTGACACAGTATAACTTATGGGTACATACCACTTAGTGTCAGTACTTCCAGAATATAGAAATTGTTCCTAGGATGTTATTGCAAAAGGTAAGAGTGACGGAAATATTCTTTCTTATATCATACCTGTGATATGATTACGTCACTACCGTTTGAATTTACGGTTAGTAAAGGGTATCCAGACTTATTTGTCCAATTTTCCATAACGACAGTCATCTTGTCTGGTAATTTTTGAGGTTGTGGTAGCTGCTCTGCATATTTTTCAAACGAATTCCATAAAATCGTTGGATTAGCATTTAAAAATTTGCTGAAAAATATTTTCACATTTCTAATATTTTTTCATTTGGTCATGTCGTAGGTACGTACTTGTTTGAGATATAATCTCTAAGACCTGATTTAAAATTTTCGATCCCAAGGAAATAGTGGACCATTCGTAAAATGCTGCCACCTATCGTTACATTATTAAAAAATATTTTAAAATTTTTGCTACTTGTTTTACCTTTGTTATATGAAATGTCGTCAAATCTTTCAGAAATTTTGTCTGGAGTTTCCACGTAATAAGACAGAGGTAAAGAGGTCTGCATGGAGTCAGCTAAAAGAGCTATCTGCAATTGTTCAATGACAAATTGTTTAGCAAACTCCCATTGAGGGTATATCTGCAATCATTCTTTTTCAAAAGTTTATCATAAATAATTACAATAACAAACTTGATCTGTTACGTAATATCCAAAATACGTTGCAAAACCTTCGTTTAAAAATATATTTGACCACCAGTCTAGGGTTACCAAATCTCCAAACCACTGATGAGATAGCTCATGAGCTACGACATTGACCACGCTCTCCTGGTAAATGTTGGAAGATTCTTCTTCATCCCATAAAAGACTTGTTTCTCTGCAAAGCATAAACTAATATTCGAAATTTCTTCAGTTTTACAAATCGACTACCTAAAAGTTACCAGCCCCCAGTTTTCCATGGCCCCTGCTGCAAAATCTGGTATAGCAACTTGGGTCAATTTGGTAATGTTAGAACTGCCGTATTTATAATCGGTATAACCTTCCATTACTTCCAGAACTTTGGGTGCTACTGAGACGGCTAAATCTGCAGAGTTTTGTGTTCCCTTTCTTGAACACACGCTTGTTGGAATTTGATCGACAGGATTTCCTTCTGTACAAGTGAATTTTGATATAATGAAGGCTAGTAAGTATGTAGACATTTTTGGAGTGGTTTGAAAAGTAACTCTCTGAAGATTGCTAAAAATGTTACAAAGAGTTATTCACTCAATCTATGTTGCATAATAATTGCGTTTTTTAATTGCAAATAGGAAGAACATTTTATTCTGATTAAACCTTAATTACGATATTTTTACAACTTTATTCAAAAATATTTCCCTACTAACGTAAACGCTACATGATATTCGATGTTTTGTTTGATGATATCAGTTAAAATGAGTGGAAAAAGTGTTTGTTATCGAAATGAGATCTCGTAAACAGAAAATCATTGAGATTTGGAATTTTTCGTTACAGTAAAAATAATTTTTCCCTTTACTTACTCATCGATAATTTCTTGCTTCGCTATTTTTGTATTTGCTAATGCATTGAAACCTTGAGGAAACGTAATAGATATGTCGAATGAAGCCTTAAAGACGGGTTCGTCAAAGCAAGGAAATGCTTTTCGTGCATGGGTTGCTTCGAAATGTGTTGTAGCTAGATAACTGACCGTACCATTTTCTTCATACGAACTTTTGTAAAACCCATTCATTGCAGTTTCGCTCAAAACTCCTTCATAAGATATTGTTAAATTATAATTATTTCTTGTGTTTAAATTTTCGGAAAGTATTGTTAGAATCTGCGTAATTGAGTCATAAGAGTACAAAGTGTTTATTATTCTATTACCACTATTTAATATTAATGTCTTTATTGTTAATTCGCTATAGTGCAGTTTTATTTCGTTGATCGGATTAATGACATCTAGTCCGATGATCACTGTTCCAAAAAATGTATTAGTAAGAAAAACGTCTTCTTGTAACTTTAAATCTAAGATGTAATGTACTGGGAGCACATCGTTGGGAAGTCGATATTGATCATTAGGCAAATTTGTAACAGGTGAGCCTAAACTATTGAAAATTAATGCAAAAATACATAACCTATTCAACAAAACGGACATTGTTGCTACGAAGAAAAGAAAGAATATTATAAAAAACTTACACATAAAAATAATCTACATTACCTATTCACAATTCACTTAGTAGTAAGTTAAATTAATTGGATGATATGTCTTATATATTTGTTTATTAACCATTTTATTATTAATCTTATCATTTTAGGAAGATTGTATCTTTGAATGTACTAATAACAATTTCGGTTTTTTACGGCGAGTTTTAAAATCTGTTGACGCTTTTAATTATAATAGAGTACATAGCATATTAAATTCTAAAAATTCTAGCAATAACGAGATGACCATATCATTAACTTATAGTTATTAAAATTTATTTTTTTATAATCGTAAAGATGTCACGTAAAGTAATGTGACATAATGCAAATTAGAAAATATTTCATGTTTATTTCATGTTTATGTTAAATGTAAAGTAAACCAAAAATAGTAGTTGTAATTATAATCGAATTAGTTTCCTTCTTAATTTATTATTGGTTTTAACACCTTTGAAATGTCGTCTGAAGAGTCTGCATTTTTTAGGAATATAAGTGTTATGCTTTTCAAAAAAATTGTAAATGTTGGGAGAACATCATTTACATTTCAATTCAAACTTGCGATTATATCTAATGCTTATATTGTACAGTTTTCTTTTGAGAGGCTTTTGAAACCTTTCGTCAGAAAGTTTAAAGTGTAATCACAAAAAAAATGCTTTGTCATGTTTACTGATAACATCATATACCTACATGAAGGAGATTTTATTAGACTGTTTTTGCAATTACATCACTTGTGTATTAGATGATCACCTCATTTCAACTAACAATCCGATTAAACTATCTATTTCTTTTTGCTAATTTTTATTAAACAAAAATTTAAAAAACTAATTATTTTACATTACATTTACATTGAAAATAAAAAAGTATAAGGTTTGTTTCATTTTAAATACAATTCACTGTGTAACAAAATCTTTATTCACCTTTGAGCATTCAATTAAATATTAAACATGATTACCTCAGGAACAAAAAGTGGATTCTTGGTAGTAGTCATTAATTATGGGATTACAAGGTCTAGTCAGTTATTAAGAAATGCAACTGGAATTTATATTTCTCTTAAACGAGAAAGAACCTCGCGATGCAATTTAGAATTATAGACTTTGTAAGATGTTGAAAAGTTTATGCTTTTAATGGTAGAAGTAGATGTAGGTTATTTCTCCAAGAATTCAGGCTTTATTATTTTCTTGATTAAAACTTCCAACGTTAAGATATTGGCCAAACTAAATGCGTTTTTATTGTTGATTTACTTTGATTTTATTTATGATTTAGTATTAAAATATTATTTTGAGTGTATAAAGATTCACAAAAATAGATTTTACTAATCTCGAATGCATTTGAAGTTGTAGAGTGATTAAACATCTTCAACACATAACACTCTGTTTTTATTTAAAAAACATTTTGAAAACTAACTGCGGAAATAATCCAATTAATTTTGTTAGGTTTTATTTCATCTTTTATGTTTGTCGAGATAAAAGCTATAGAACAGGAAGATACTGATAGAGACTACAGTAGAAATATTTCCTACAGCAGTACAACATGAAAAATTTTAAAATTCTTACCCATAGATATTTTCCTGATTTACGGTTTTTGTGTTTGACAGCCCATTGAAACCTTCGGGGAACGTAATGGTAATGTCGAATGTTGCCTTAAATCCGGGTTCGTCAAAACACGGGAAAGCTTCTCGGGCATGAGCTGCCTCAAAGTGTGTTGTTGCTAGATAATTTATTGTACCATTTTCTTCATAAGAGCTTTTGTAGAATCCATGCATTGAAGTTTCGCTTAAATTTCCTTCATATGATATTGATATAATATAATTTTCCGTTGTTGTCAAAGTTGTAGCACTTTTTATCGTTAACTGGTTAGTCACTGGATCGTACTCGTAAAAAGTTGTATTGTATTATATATTATACTACTGTTAGTTTTCAGATTTAGCGTCTTTATTGTTATATCTTTGTAATGAAGCTTTATTTTATTAACTGAGTTAACTACCTCAAGTGAGATAGATACAGCTCCAGAAAATGTATTTGTAACAAATGTATTTTCTTCTAGATTTAAATCTACCACGTAATGAAATGGTATTATATCAACTGGAAGACGATATTCACCACCTACAGTAATTAAATCTGTAACAGATGAACTTACACTATTTAGAATTAGGGTAGGAATATACAGAATGTTTAGATAAAATGGTATATTGTTCATTGCGGAAATAACACTACTAATTAGCTGTTCACTTCAATGAAATCAATCAAAATAACTGAATAGTAAATATCGGGCACCCCCTTATTTGTCTTTTTTATATTACTTTCATTTTTAAAAAATGAATGTACCGACGTCCTGAAAGCTTCAGTTAAACAATATCGAAAATTTTCAGTTTATACTAGCAATATTTCAACGCAATGCAAGAGTTCACCGTTTACGTTTTTAGGTACACTTCAAAGTTAACTACTTCATAATTAGAATCTCAGGTTGCTCACTTAAGTTGGAACGCGAGCAACAACTCAAGGAAGTGTTGTTTACTACTATTATATTTCATCATCTTTTATCGTATGAACATTAGCGAGAAGCGCTTTTGGTTTTGTCACTGTCGTTCGCTCGCTCGTCTACTCCATTCGAGCGATAATTTGAGAACATTTTGATCTATTTCGTTCATATTTTGTGTACGGATTTTTTGGCAAATATGTGGGTTCAAGTGTTAATAGGTATTGCAGGTCCAAGGGTTACAAAATTTCTCGAAAATTTAAGATTTAAGATTTATCTAAATGCCATTTACATATGTACAGTGGCGGCCAATCACCTTTTGGATTTTCCCAATATTACAATTTTGCAAGCTAATTTTGTACAAATGCTTTGCAAATATGTTGAGTGGCATAGATTATATATATTTTTAAACAAATAAAGCCGTCTTCCTGATGTAATAATAAAATTAAAAAAAAAAAAAATTCTAAAATCATTAAATTGCTATTGACCAGTTTATTTTGCAGAAACAAAAGAAAAACGTATTCATAATTAAAACAATTATGTTTGTTATAAAACACTAATCTAATACTTTGTTGCAAAGCCCTTTATCTTCATAACCGCTTGACAT